>ARYC01017958.1:0-35194 GCA_000711775.1 Oxytricha trifallax
TTGATTGATAATGCAGTATTATTGCCAGATAAAGATACATAATCCTTCCATTTAGACCAAGTAAGTTGCTAGGTCTAAAATTACTTATTTGCATGATTATTAAATTTTTAGCAATTGCTTAAATCTAACCACTATAATATAGTTAATTTGCTGTTTATATTTATTAATACATTTAATCAGATACCGTGATATTTTCAAAATGATAATACTCCTGCTTGATTTAATTAAATTTCAAAAACATAAGTGGCGTTGACAATTAATGATTGATTGAATGACACTTTTATCTAAATTAATCCATCAAAGCCATAATTTTTACTACTTTTTATTTTAGTTTCTAGAAATATATAATGAATTTGAAAACCTGTAATTTAATAATATCATATCATCATTACTCTATAAGATTTCTGAAATTCACTGTTAATTATTTCAACTAAGTTTTGATTTAAGCAAATAAACTGAAGTTAAGATGCTTTTTTTTAATTCTAATTAATTAATTTTGAATTTTGTGAGTGCTAATCTGACATTATTAAGTAATTTCTACGATTGTCCCTCCAACTTCAAAATTGCAGAAAAATTAAAATTTTCTGCTTATCTTATTCCTAAGGGAAAGTATTATTTCCTGAGAATAATCCACGATTAAATTCATATGTATTTAATTGAATGGCATAACAATAAAGTAAGACACAAGATAGTAATGTTATCTTTCAAATATAATATTAGAACTTTGCCAAGTCTCATTGTTGTCAAATCATTTTACCTAAATTTCAATAATTGTAAATACTGCTTATATAGCTAACACTAGAGACTGAGAGAGTTGTGGAACCATCTGAAATTTGAATAGTTACCCCCGAAATTTATGCAGTAGCATATGATTTTAAATCTTGATTTGAGTAAAAATTTATTGTGCTTTTATAAAAAGATTCTTAGAAATACATCTCCGCACTTTTAGGTATTAGGTATAACTATTTAATAAAATATTATTTTTATAAATTTAGGTAATTGTGCAGAATTTAAAGTAAATTGATTACTCATTCAATGCAAGTTGTACTAAAAGTTAATTATGATAAAATAGATGATTTTTACTTTTATTTAATTCGCAAACTTTATTGGCGCCCCTCATTAAACTATTTTTGCAATTTATGAACAAATTGTACATTATACTAGTATCAATTGAGTAATTTTTAAATATATTTATGATATATTTTTTGGAAAATAGAGAATTATAACAATTTGATTAACAATAATATGATTAGTAATAATAGCAATAGAAAATGGAAATCTTAAAAATCAGTTTCACCTCTCCCAATGCATTGAACTTCGTCGTATTCAGATTAGTATTATGCTTCCTTTGCCTTGTCACTGCAGACCCTTGTGAAGTCTTCGTCAAGCACCACCGCAACTCTTACCAGGTACAACCTATAAAAAAAAAAAATTCAGATATGTTTTTTGTAACTTACATTATTAGTGAGTGGCACTGCTCATTCTGATCAGACATTTTAATTATTTTTAATATAGTTAATCAAATTGTTATAATTCTCTATTTTCCAAAAAATATATCATAATTAAATGAACTCAACATTTGCTGATTTGTTAAATATTTACCATAGATTAGGTTGTGGTTTGACAAAAATCTGACTGACATGTAAAGATGGTTTAACAGCTATAATTAGAGGTAAATATTGATTATAATCTTCCTCCACAATTAATCACTGTAGTCTTAAGAGAACAGAAATCTCTGACATTAAAAGTATCTAAAGTGAATTCACTTACAACTATAAGAGAAATACCTCCTCCATAAACTAAATTGTTGCTATTATATCAGAAGTAAAGATGAGATACAGTTAAATCTAAATTGTTAACTTTGATAGTATCCGCATTTATTTTCATAATTGTTACATTGCTCAATATGGCCTAAGTTAAAATCTATCTAAACCACATAATTTTTATTTCAACAAAGTATTTAATCTGATAGATATAAACTATAAAGAAAAGAGTAAATGTCAAATTATATGTTGATAAAAAATACAAAAAATAGATATTTAAACTTGAGTTATGGTTGGTTTCAATTTTTTTGTTTATGGTGAGAGTACCTATATCTCTATAGTTTGTTTAGTAGATAATAATTTTTGAAAAGGTAAATGTAACAGTAAAAAATATAATTACTAAAATATTTAAATATGGTATTTTTATTCTTATATTTAAGTTTGAAGCTTTTTAGCTTAAATAAAGTTAAAAGTAATTCTCGAAATTTATAATTAATAATTGTGATGGCAAAATATATTTATCAGCATTTAATTATAAGTTTATATATTTGGAAAAAAGGGTTTGTTAATAAATTACAATAAAAAATCAGTTATATCTGTATTAAGATTAAAAAAATTAGGCATTTAATGATATTCTGTGTTGAATTATTGCAAAATATATGCTAAGTCAATAAAAGTCGTCCAGATAAATATAAAAATTAGGAGGATTATAGATTAAATCTGAAGTACATATTCACTCTCTCATCCAGATTGAATATCATTATCCGGTATCCAAATTTATTAGCTCTGTCATCAATCAATAAGAACATTTAATCATTTGTATTTAATCAAAATCGCAATTGACTTATAATAAAATCATAAATCTAAATCTGCCAAACTCAAGTATAATTTTAACAAATTCTTAAAAGTTAAGAGTATCGTCAGTTTCAATTATAAAACCCGTATAAACTTTAGTACTCCTGAGTTTAATGTATCAGACTTTCATCAATCTGGGAGTGGCTTAGCTTAGTAATAATACTGGAGAAAGATGTCGTAACCTTTTTCGACGTCTATGCAATAGTTACTGTTGACAGAGTTGAGATATATTATAATATTTTTCAGTTAATGAACTTAAATAATTTTAAAATTGAGTCTCCATTATACAACAAATAAATTGTTTAATTTTTTTGAAATCCTTTTGCAATTCTTTAATATCAATTATTGCATAGTCACCAGAATTTGCATTAACTGCATAGTAAGCTTAATTTTTCAAGTTAAATTTGAAATCTAAATAAAAAAGCACCTATTATGACAAAATAAATCATAACTTATAATAAGAAATCAATAAATTAAAATTATTAATTAAATAAAAATTAATATATTGTTATCTCGAAATAGAAAAGTAAGATTCAATTTGAAAGTTTTTAGTAGTAGTAAGTAACTATAGGTAAATTAAAAAATCTAGAGATCAAAATTTAATTTCTAGACTTTAATAATATATAATACATTAATTATTATTGAGCGCCATTTCGTTACCAGTCTTGCGATTCTTGTTGATGAGTACACTACTGTTGCCGCCAAAAACAAGCCACTTTAGGATCAACTTAGCAGAGTCAATATTCATCTTGGGGGGCTTTACACAAGCTTTTAGCTCAACACTCTTAGGGCTGTGTTAACCATGTTGACATCATTTGCACCATCTTCAATTGCTAAAGTTCTTACTTTTCTGTTTTTTTCTTCACTTCCACTTTTTTCTTTGTTGTTTTAGTAGAAGGTCCTCACTTCGGTTCCTGTAATTCCCTAAGCAAAACATACATCAACTTTCTTAAGATTAGAGTTTTTGAAAACTGCAACTTTGGAACCCAGCTTAGAGCTGCCACTCGTCGCTAAGCTTTCCCCTGGGGTGCATGTCCCTCGCCTTCTCCAACTCTTGCAGTAGCTCACCTAACCAGCTGTGGTTGCTGTTAGCCATACCCTTGCCGTTTGAATGCATTCTCCACATCTTTCCTCGCTCAATAATTATTAATGTATTTGAAAGTTTTTATTATTAATTTTTAATTTTTTAATATTTTTTTAGCTATTTTACATGAAGATGTAAGGGTAGAAAAGTTTGAAGAAATGATGAGGGTCAGTCTAGATTATATAAAATTCATTTATGCAGTGGGGAGATGTATATGAAACTTTCTTGAAGAATAAATATGCTTTAGTTTTTTATTAAAAATCTTTTAACAAACAAGTATTATTCGCTCTTAAACTAATCAAATTCTTATAGTGTTATTTTTTTCAAAAATTATCATAAATATTATTCTGGAATCTATGCGTAATTAGTAACTTATTAGATTCATTTTATTTGTAGAGTGACATTATTGCACAAAAGTATCGTTAATATAAGTAATTTACTTGTTTTAGTTAACGCATTAAATTTAGATTAAACCTCCCTAGTAGAAAAAGGGCCATGCATTAACATAATTAAAAATAGCTCAATTTAATAGCCAATTTTAAATAAATTCTCATCAGAAATGGGAACAGTGCTATAGATAGACTTAAATTCTTTATATCTGACTCTTATATAATTAAGCTAAGTATCGATAAAACTAAAGAATTCCCTATAAAATGTTTTCCTACTAAAAATCATAAGAATACTAAAGTCTATTATTTTATTTATCTAAATATTGAAAATCTTTGATAACTGCATTATTACTAAAATACATTGAATTAGGAAAATAAGATATGTAAAATGTACTTTTAAATATATATATATACTTAACTGCCACTAATTAGGAGTACTCTTGATACTAATTAAAACTAAACTTATTGAAAATTAATCTGATTTGATTTATTATAATTAACTGTCATAAACTTTTAATTTAATTATGACCAAAATCATTAAAAATAAATGTATATATTTTAGTGTGCAAATATATAATTGTGCAAACAATAGGGCAGTGATTTGTACACTTTTTATTTAATTAATTTAAAATCTAATCATTTAAATTTTAAAAACATGGCCCTTTCTCTTGAATATTGAAGTCATTAGAAGCGTTTTACCTTAAAGTTTCAAGCCACAGTGATCTGATAAAATGCCAAAAACATCAAAAAAATATAACTACAGGCACGAATTCTTCTTGATGGTTACTGGGTCTGTTACATCAAGTATAGCAGAGCAGATACATCAAAACCTGCAAACAAATTAGCCATTCATAACAGAAGTCAATGTATTTTAAGATATTACAAAGGAAAAAGGGGTACGCAGTGGACATGAAGTATCGAGAAACATCGCTCCTCTATCAAGACTGCTTTACTATAATTACAACCGACGACCTGCCCTGGAATAGAATGACTGCCGATGAAAGGGATTGCTTTGAGAGTGGATGTATCATAGTGTCTCCTAAAGTGGAAGGTAAATCAGGCAAGCTTGAGTTCCCGTTCAATGCAGTTCAGATGGCTAACTATCTCCTGGAACGATCTGAAAAGGACGCGGTTTGGAGCGAGGAGGCCACACATGAATCAGATGCTGAAAAGAAGGAGGCAGTAAAGTGAGCACGGATAAGTATCAGAGACAGAGAGGCACAGGAGCACAATTCATTATGACATTTTCTGTTTCAATAATTAATTAAATAAAAAGTGTACAAACTACTGCCCTAATGTTTGCACAATTTTATATTTGCACACTAAAATATATACATTTATTTTTAATGATTTTGGTCATAATTAAATTAAAAGTTTATGACAGTTAATTATAATAAATCAAATCAGATTAATTTTCAATAAGTGTAGTTTTAATTAGTATCAAGAGTACTCCTAATTAGTGGCAGTTAAGTATATATATATATTTAAAAGTACATTTTACATATCTTATTTTCCTAATTCAAATGTATTTTAGTAATACTATCACATGTGTTTTAGAATTATGAAAGTCTTCTTTCATGATTAAGACTTTAATTAGAAATCTCATTAAAATGAATGTTTTAGTGACAAGTGATGGTCATTGTTTATCGACTTTTTTTTTTTATATATTTATCTTATTTATCTGCTAACTTCACAATCATAGAAACTTATGAGATTAAGTGTAGGAAGTGAAGGTAGATAACAATCCTTATTTTGAATTTATTTAGCATGATTTACATTTATATTAATTATTAAAAGCTAAGCAATATTCTTTTAAAGCAGCCACAAAAAATAAAAACTGGTCTAGATAATTCTAGGGTATGTTTAATTCGGCAGCTAAAATAGTAGATCTGAGCTTTATTAGCAATTAACATTTTTGTTGATATTGAAAAGATATCCTGAACATAGGATGAGCATGCATTTTGGCACTGTCTTCAAAAACTTCTAAAGCCATTCCCTAAAATAATAACTGAACTGGAGAAATGAAAAAATATAGAAACAAAAGTGACTCCATTTCTAACTAATACAGAGTTCGCATAAATTAATAATAATTTCATTAATGTTGCTATAAAAATAAGGCAATTAACTTAAAATTAAAACCTTAAGTTATTTGTCGCAGTTATTTATAATTATAATTAGTCAAGAATTTTATTTTTATAATCTCAATAATCGAACATATTCTACCAATGTTATGATTCCGTTAGAATTATTCATAATAATGTCCAAAAAAATCAAAACCAGCCATGTTAATATTAATAATATTCTAGCATTAGCATAAGCTAATAGCAATAAATTATATTCTTTCGTAAATATTATAACTTAATTAAAAGAAATTATAGACTTGAGATATAATTATTTCAAGTTGTCTATAAGATATCATACATCTTAAAGAAATAGAAATTGATAAATAAAAATTAAAGATTAATTACGAAATAATAATAGCACTTATTGGGCATAAGAAACTGTTTAGGATTATATCGAATTTATAAATATAGAAAAAGAGGCATTGGTTATTGAAATAAAAATAAATAATTAGCACCTAAATTGGTTTAGAATTACATTTAAAATAGTATTTAATTATTATATTTAATCGAAAAATTGAAAAAAAACCAGAAAAAACAACCCTACTTGAACACTTTTTTCCTCTTTGGAATAATACTGGAATAAATTTACTAAGATAAAAAATAGCCAGGACTAATTAATGATTTTTTCATTATTTATTGAGTTAATGATATCAAAACAAATGTATAGTTATAAGATCTGTCTGCGAATGATGTTGCTTCCCATTGTAAGACTGTATAGACAAATGAAAATAACTGCTTTATTTGTTTTTACATTGGTGAAAAGATACTAGAAAATATAGAAATTATTTATAAAGTATAGAATTATATATTAATAATAAAAATATCTTATCAACCAAAGAATAAACAAGGATTGTAAATTTAATAACATTCAGGCATAGAAAATACATTTAGCTTGTTAACTAAATTAAAAATATTATCATAAATGCAAGTGGAAATAAATTCCTTTGAAAATTGCTGCACAATAAATTCTTTTTTACTATTTTCAAAGAACCCAAAAAAGAAGTATCTTTATTATAAGCATTAAAGAATTATAATTCATAGCTCCCAAATAAGCTCTACTGTAAACTAAGTTTCAATGGACTTAAAAGATTAGTTTAACACTTTTGATGTTGCTTGATAAAGATTACTAACTGAAACTAGAATTATATTTATTCCCGGTTTAGCTAGAACTGGTAAATCGGTTCTTTGTAAGGCTTTGAAATTGCTCTTAGATGATTAATTTTCTAATCTACATATACTTGTCAAGAAGCAGCCCATCGAATCAATAATATTCCTGTTCATTTAGTATTGAATATATTTTATAAAATAGAAAGCTTATTTCATCCATGACATGAGTATGATATATAATATAAATGACTTTATCATTAATTAAGAAATATAAGTTATAATTAATCTTTTGTTGGAGATCAATATAGTTCCTCCAGTAAAAATCCAAGAGTAATATTTCTTTTAAGCTGTTTATTTCACTGATATTGATGATGATTTGTTGAGATTTGATCGATAAAATCTTCAATAAAATTTATACTTTATGAGAGAAAGAACGATAGTACCGACAAATTTCGTTAAATAAATAAAAGATTTATTATCGATTAATAGGTTTTCTATATTTTACCAAAAATTATTAGTAAATATAAGAAAAGATGAAATAATTGTTAATACTTATAAACGAATCTAAAACTACATTATGAATTATTGTTAAATTTTAATGATTCACTAAATATAAGTGGATAGAAAGAATTAAAAATCGTTTCTCATAAGGCTACAGATCACAATCTGTCATTCATTATATCTGTAAATAAGTTGTGATAAAAAGAAATTCCATTACTTCTAATTCTTGCAATTGTTTGATAGGTTTTATTGTGAAACTAAATTATGAATCTTAGGATAAAAATGACCAATATAATACAATTTTTCGTTGTTAATGATTAATATAGAAAATAACTAAAAATGTATACTCCCATGAAAATTTACATTTCATTGACTACTCACAAATCATAGGAAAAGATTGGTGAAGGAGCAATTCTTTCAAATAATGAAAATAGTATCTAGTATTTTATCTCTAAGCATTATTGCTAGTGTTATAATATCTCATAAAATATCTAAGGAATTACAGATATAAATAAGTGTTAAGACAAATACTATATTAAAAAAATCAATTAAGATAAAACTTCATGAGCAATTTTTTAAGAATAGAGATTAATATAACTTCATTTATAATTAATATTATGGTTAATTCTATAATCATAAGCGTTACCCTATCTAAGTATAGACAATAAGAAAAACTAATATTTCAAAAAAGCATCAATCAACTTATCTCAAGTCTTCAATCATAACTTTCTTCAATCATCAGTTACATCCTATATGTTTCCCACTTTATAATAAAGTCTACAATGATCATTAATTTTACAGGGTCTTTCTATTACTAGAGTTGAGTTATAATTTGACTTTATCTTGATTATAAAAGGTTATTCTTCTATATTTAATGAAAAAAGAAAGCCAAGACTTAGAAATTCGATATGAATAAAAAGATTTAGAATTTTAAACAGTAATATTTTATATCAATTCAGAAGAGAACGAATGTAGCATAAAGTTCTAATACTATAAGGTTTGATTCTTAGTTAATTAAGTTTCTAATAAATTGACTCAATATTTATATTTGATATTACAATGTAAATTATGAATTATCATATGTGCTAATAGTTTTTATTATTCCTTTTTTTTATAGTTGTTTGTTGATATTAATTAATAATAAACCACTCTTGAAAATTTAATATGAGGGAAGTTTATAGGCTTTATCGGGCATAGTAGCACAATAAAATTTGTATAAATCTTGATTTTAAAACTGCTAACTATTTAAACAAATAAGATATGATAAAACAGTAACCATAAATTGTCAAAATATTTTTTACTATTTAGGAAAAGAAATTAGTCTCGCATATTCAGACTATTATTAGACTTGCGATGTATAATTTTTGCTATACTAATATATTATGATAGTAATTTAATAATATGCCTTTTTAGTATAAAAAATGAAATAAAATTGAAACACTTTAATATAATTTCAGTGCTTAGATATATATTAAAGGTAACTATTTAAGATCTCCTATCTATCAATTATGCTGATTTTGATATAAAATTTATCTAAGAAAGTCCTTGACTGATAATAATTTGATTGCTAAATATGGGATTAATTACTAGTTTCATAGAATCATATAAGTAAATATTTAAATCTCTGTTTTCTTTGTAAAATGATTTAACAGCATTAGATCTTTGCTATATTAGTAATTAATAAGCAGCTATGGTCTTTAGATCTTTTTATAACAGACAATTATAATTGAGGATAGAGATGTTGCAATTCGCATGCAAGATTAACGTTTCTAATCTTCAAAGAAAATGAGCGGTGAGTATAAAAATCTTTTCTGTCATGAACGTTAACTAAATAAATTTACTATCGTTAAATTATTTGATGATCTAAGATGATTATTAGTATGTTTGCAAGTGATATGTAATATAATTAATCAGCAGAATGTTTAAAAAAAAGTTAACGATTCAAATATCTTAACTGTTTTAATCACTGTTTTTATTGTCAAATTATTGTTAATTATTTGATAATTAACCAAAGAAACAATGTTATGCTTATAAAAGAATCATAAATATTTAGTGTAAAAATTAAGTTTCCTAATCATTTTATTCTAAGAATTATACTTAAGGATTATTTTTCATCTTTTGAAGTCACTGGATTATATTGAAGAAATGTCAAGGAACATTTGTATTTAAATTTCTTTTGTCAATGCTAAAGCTTGGTATAATTTTTTACAAATCTTTTAAATGATTGAATTCAATAGAAATATTATAATAATGTAAATGAAACTATTAGAAATACTTTGAAGGAAATAAAAAAAATTGCTATTTATGGAGGAAGGGCATGCCCAAAATGTAATAACTTCCTAACGAAAATACTTATGGATTAAATTTAACTTATAACAGTATGGATATATCGGATATGCATATACAGTTGCTAAGAAATATGTTATGTCCCTTATAGGAGAATTTAATGATTCTTCATAAATCAGATTTTTAGTGTTATTTTTTTATATATAATCAAGAGTCTCAGAATATTGATATTCAAAAGGCATTATAAGCGATCAATATTTTTAGAGTTTTGATACTTTTGAGTGATTCCAAGGTGATTCAAATTTATTAGAACCAACTATTGCATTCATTACTTCGAAAAAGAATTGTTTTATATCGGAACATTCCAAAAATATTTTACGGTAAAAAATATCTAATATACTCTAAATAAATAATTTACTTTATATTCTATGATATTAACAATTGATGAAAATATTCATTATATAAATATAGGTATTATATTCGATAAGAGTGAAACTTTAAAGAAAGATAGTCTCAAAATACAAATACTCTCAATATTAAAGACGAAGGTCCAAGAAATAATAGATTTAAAAAGAGTTACAATGTTGCAACAAGATCCTTTTGTGAATTTATAGAAATTTTCATCTATAAAATAAATTTAAAAATATATAGATTTTTGAAGATTCAATTGGTTTAAAATTAAAAGGAAAGTTTTTTGAAAAAAATAAGATAAACAAATGTTTAAAATAAACATTTAATATGATTTGTTATGAGTTAAAGATGAACCTTAGTGGGAAATTATTAAGCTAGTCGCTGTCCATTCATTAGTGGAATGTATTATCATACTCATACTTTAAGATTAATATATTTATTATATATCTCAATTCTCTATAAAAATTTGCAGATTAGCCAGCTTATCGTCATATTGACAGTCTTGTAATCAGTTCATATAAAATACAATTCCTCTTAGTTTGTTGAAAGACCCTAATTTATTCATCACTAAAGAATTAACGGATCTGTATGAAATATAATTCTTTAATGGTGACTTAATAAAACAAGAATAAGTGATAGATCCCCAATATTAAACTCCAACTGATATTTTTAATGGAATTTTATAAAGTTAAAAATAAAAGGTCTTTTATATACCATCGAATGTTTCCAAATTGGTAGATAAGATAAGGAAAGTAGAAAATAATTAATTGTCTTTAATCGAATAAATTCTTTTTCCTAAAATAAAATTGTAAAATTTAAATCGCCAAAAATATCCAGAATTTAGACATCAGTATAACACAGAGTAAATAAATCTAGCATTGAATCAATCTATGGAGTGTCCAATAAGCTAATGAGCTGATAACAATTTAATTAACTGGTGAAATCAAGAAGATACTAACATTTATGTTCATTATGGATAACTACTGATTTGTACTCCATAGTTCTATGAAGATGTTTTCCCATCCAAATAATTTAATTACAACTACTATCCATTCTTTTCTTGCTTCTTCGTTTGCAAGTTAAATAATATTAATACTACAAAAAAGTAATATAATAGACAAAATACTAAGAGCTAAAATAAAATCACCTTCTGATATAACTTCATAACCGGAAAACAAGGTATTAGACAATCGAATAACAATGGACATATATAAATTAAATTTATATTCTTTTCCTTTATTATCTATAGTCGCATATTATCTTATTTAATTGGGATACTAATTTCTTATATAATAAGTAACAAAAACAACAATAAAGTAAGATTATAATCCTTTTAAAGAGCCTACAATTACAATAAAATGGTGAACTAAAACCATCATTTTCTAATGCAATTTTCTAGAAAGCCAATTCGAATATGCTAATAAATTAATCTATAAAATATTAGTTTGATTTGTAGATAGTGTGCACGAATATGCCTAGGAGGTGTATTTAATTATTATTAAATAAGAAGCAATTGATGACAACTTTGACTTTAATAAATAACTTATGATTTTTTATTTTCACATTAATATTTATTTTTTAAAAAGATATGTATAATAGTAAAAACTGATGAAGATATAATCCAAGAAATTAGTAATAACTATATATATCAGATAGAATTCAATAGATCTATGAATTTTTCTAGAAGAAATTCTCTGTTAAACAAACACAGAGAAAAGAATATTCCATTTCTATTAAATTCAAAGATTAAGTTACACTAAAATGTAAAAGAACTTCACAAAAAAATATATGAGATTACTAAATAAAATCAATAATTGATATGATACTGATAAATATAAGAGTGCTATTTCAGTTTTGTTGTAATAAACCCCCCAGTGAATAATATTTCAGTAACTCTCAAACAATTTCTATTCTGTTTATTTATTTCTTTCTTTCTTAAGTTTCTGCTATTTATTAACTCTATCAATATATAAACATGCTGGAAGTATATCTTAGAATGAATTGAACACTATATGAATTGTCAATGTTATAAAACTTAATGAATTCATTCTTTTAGATTTATTTACTGAGTCTTTGATTTTTGTCATTTTTATTGGACAATTTATTTTCTCTATAAAATATGGCTTTAAATATATAATTAATCACCCATCAATTTGATAAATCTGCTGTTAATTTATTCATATAGATAGAACAAAAAGACTCTACTTGCAATTTTCCCATTTATAATAATAATAAAGTATGAACTAATAGTATTCAAAATCTTGCTAAATAAATAATTGAAACATAAAGAGTCAATAATTGATAGTAATGGTATATTCATAGGCCATCAAAATAAAGAACCTTCGATATTGATACATAATATCGAATTGATGAAGGTTAAATATCTTCGATAACTATCAAATAAATAAAAAATTACAACTCTAATGATAAGAAATTTACTAATAAAATTACTAATAATTTACTACAATAAATATACTGAAAATTAATCATAAATAAATCAAAGTATGCTGATTAATTGTCTAAACATTCTTATCAATTTATGAACGAGAATATAATACATCTGCTAGAATTGATACTTATGATAAATTGGGTTTACTTACAATCTAACTAACTCTAATAAAATGAGTTTCCTAGAATATAAGCTAACTATAACATAAATAGATTGCCCTAAATCGAGCTTACTATATCATCAAGTATTTATTGCTCTAATTTTATTAATCAATTAAATAGCACATAATAAGATCAGCACAGATTTATTCTCAAGTTAGTATTTAACTTTTTGAAATGAAATGCAGATATTATATTCATAGGTATAACCTAACAATAAAACTACACTATAAATGCATTTAGGTTCTTGAAATCATCCCATCCTTAGATTGACTCTGTTTTTAATTGAATTCCTTAATTTGAGAAAACTCTTTTTACAAATATAGAATTTGATATCTAAATTCGACGCTCCAATTAGGGATTCGAAATTAATATTGTTAAAATACATTTAAATTGGGGAAATTGAAGAAAAAAATACAAAAGTTATCGTTACTTATAATAACTGCCACGAATTTGAGGAGAGTGAATAATACTAATTTGATTTGTAAAAGTAGAAGACCATATCACTGGAAATTTAAAGGATATTTTACGAGTCTAAAGTCTATTATAATAATTATTTTTAATATTATAACTTAATAAATTAATTAAACAAATTTAAATTTTGACCATTAGACCAGTAGATTACTTTTAATTTTTGAATAAAAAGTGATTATTAATAATATGCATGGTTTATTCTTTATTCTGAAGGAGTATACCATTTTGTGCTCTTTGTATTGATCTTTGCACGTTAATAAGAACTGAGAAGTGTTTGTACCAGAGATTTTGATCGCTTCATCAATCGTAATTATCTCCATTGCCCTGTATACTTAACTAAGGTGTTCATCCTAGTTATTCTTGAATAGATCGATAGCATATATTTCCCAGGCTGTTGATATAGTATCTGAATAGAGTTTAATTTTATCATACTCAAGAGTATAAGTTATATATTCGCTCTCAAGATCTGTGTATGCAGTTGTGAATCAATATCGGTTCCATTTATGGGTGTCATGCAAATCGATTTAGTATTAATCAAGAGTAAATGATGCTGCTTCTATAACATGTTTGTTAGGCAAGATAGTAAGTGTGAAAAACACTCCAATCGAATTATGAATTAAGGAGATCTCTCGCTGCGCATTGGATTGTGTATATTCCTGCAAATTTGTTATCTTCCGTAATGCGATCCACACAGCAATTGTATTTACACTTGATGGAGCAGTCTCGGCAAATGCAAAGTAATCATTCCTGTGGAGGCTAATAATTTCACGGGGTGAAGAAGTATCCTTATAGGATGTAAGTGTATCACTTGGATAATCATCATTCCATTGAGTAGTTGAATTCGTAATTGCACTCAAGGTATGCCTGAAAGTCCAAGATCATAAATAAGTGTCAGTATTAGCCTTTAAGTATGGTTTTGTTTTATCATTATCATTTTCGACTATTATTTTGTTTTAATGTTATTAATAATCTAAATCATAATTACATATCTATATATTAGACTTTTTATTTAAAATAACAGCTTGATTTTAATGGTCTAATAGTCTAATCTTTATTTTAAGTAGACTTTTATTCCAAAAAATTAAAAGTGTTCTACTCGTCTAATGATCTAAATTTAAATTGTTTAATTAACTTATTAAATTTTAATATTTAAAAAAATTATTATAATAGACTTTAGACCCCCTAGACTTTCCTTTAGATTTCCAGTGATTTGGTCTACTATTCTTACAAATCAAATTAAGAATAGTCACTCCACAAATTCGTGGAAGTTAATATAAATAACGATCACTTCTGTTTATTATTTTTTCAAATTTCCCCTAATTCAAATGTATTTTAACTATAATAATCTTCTAACATTAACTGGAATTCTTGCTTTATAATTAAATTAATGTTGCTTTTCATATTCCTCCAATAAAAATACTTCTCAAAAAATTATACTAAAATATGCCATAGAAATTTTTAGACCACAATTAACTAAAATGGGTTCCAAAGTTAAGCAGCAGATTATAGATACATTATAAATATATTTTGCCTAGGAATTAATGACTGTAATTAACTCTATACTATGAATATATCTGTATTGTGAGTTTCCTTACGAACATAAAAATTATCCGATAAACATTTAGTTCTGAAAAGTATTATATTCGAATCATAGATATATATTAATATGAAAAGACTAAAAGTTTATAGAGACTTAAAGTTTAATTTTTAAGTTCCTAAATTAAACTAATTGAGCCAATCAAAATTTTTAAGTTAAAGAAAATTCTTCCCAGATCCAAGGTTCTTATTAATAAAACCCCAATATTATATTTAATTAACAAATTTGTGAAATTAAATTATATTAAATAAATTCGCAGACTTATTGATTTGAAGAGTTATTTATTTAATGGTAAAATAACATAAAAAAATGATTCAATTATACGAATATTATAATTTTGAAAATCTAAAAAAATAAACACAATTAATAATATCCAAGAATAGGTGTGCAGTCACACTTAATTCATTAATATATTTCATAACCTTTCAATATACTTAATATTCTCAACTTTTTATTAAAATTGTAGTTAAGGTAAGGTCGTCTAAATCATAACCCGCGAGAAGGCACAAAAATTTGATGAAAAATTATTTGGTTTAAAGATATAGCAAAATGAAAAACAAGATTTTCCACAGAGTTTGATAAGACTTTTATTAATTATATAGTTTGGATAAAAGTATCAACACTAAATTTCCTAATATTATTGGTATAAGATATCAATTATATCATTTTGAAAAAATATTAAAGAGTTTTCTTTTAAATTAAAAAAGAACCAGTTAATGCTTGATTGTATAGGATGACTTTGGTGAATTAATAAAATCAATTATTTTATCTTATTTTTTCAAGAAAGAAAATTTATTATAAATTTTTTATTTATACGAATTTTATAAAATGTTTAATTTATAATATAAAAATTTATCGATTCTCAATTTAACATTTCTACAGATTTTTTATTAATTTTTTCAAATTTATAATTATTTTAAATTATTTTTTATCAAAGTTCATCAACATTTATATAAAAATTAAGATCTTATGGAGTTTAAGTTTTTGTTTTAAAGTTTAGACTGTCATTAAGCTAATTTAGAGTAATTATGTAATTTTATATGAATTTCATATGTATATATCTATATGCCCGTAAGATATCTGTTCTTATCGAAAACTATTTAAGTTTCAATCTAATAATTTATGAAAAGAGAAAATATCATCAACTATCCTCTTATTCATATTAAACACTTAATCACTTTTGTATAAAAATTTATTTATAATCTACCGTAGATAGTTTTTAATTAATTCATCAATTTAGCAACCCGTGATATGATTAGTGAGTGTCATTTAAAGTTGTTTATTTTTTATTAAAAAAAGCAGCTAAAATAACTGAGATATTTATTGTAAAATAAAAATTACTAAGATCAAATGGTAAATACCAAAAATTTACTAAAATTATAAATTATTGATTCATAGTGAATTTATAAACAAAATAACTTCGTTCATTATAATTTCTTTGGCATACTCTAAGTGATCATTTGAAGGATAACTCCTTATCTTAAACTAAGTACTTATAATCAAAACTCCAAAAATCTTTCTGTAGTTTGATTGAGTATTGTTTGTTATAAGGGGGCAATTAGCGTATGCGTTATTAGGTTTTATGTTTAGGATTAGGGTTTAATGTAATGTAAAGGCAAGAGTATTAGGGGAGTCTTATTTTTAATATTAACTCAAATTGTACATTTGCATCATGAGCTGACTTTCGAAGCTTTTTTTCTCCAAGGCATATCATAATTTGGTCAAATTTATGATCTGCTCTGTGGTTTAGTCTTAGTATTATTTGCTCAGCCATATATTTCTTATTACCATTATTGTCTATTGCTACTGTATTATGTGCTTTGAATCTTTCTCTCTTTTGCAGTAGTAGTATTCATTTATTGGCATACCGCATTCTGCTATTATTGCTGCTAAAGCCCAAATGTCCCAGTTTATAGTCTTATCTCCAGTAAAGTAGCAAGGAGTGCAAAAAACATTTCCTAGTCAAGTGCCTCTACTCTTTATGATCTATGATTACCACTCTGATAAAATTGAAATCAATCTTTAAATACTCATATTTCAAATCTCTGTGAACATATCCTAAATTATAAAGCTGCTGAATCCCTAAGCTAAAATTTGTTAGGATTAGTGGAAGTTGTTTAAGGATTCTTTAATCTTAAATATAATCTCTCAAAGACATTTAGTAGAGTGGTAAGAGAAAAGCTACGTGGTCTTAGACGAGCAATATTGCTTCGAGCTTTATTTTAATCCTGCAACCTCTGTTTTTAGCTTAGTCCAAGTTTGATACTTATAGAAAAATTCCAATTGATATTTTTCATCGTATCTAAATTATTTAAATGGGTATATCTTATATTCATACTGCTTATCTGTCATTACTTTTTTTTCATCTTCCTCTAGGATGAGATAACTTTTTATACAATTTTTGAGGTTAATCGAGTTTAATATTAAGCGAGTATAATTAAAATGGGGAGACTGTTAAAAATAAATAAAAAAAGAGATCAAATAAAATTATGTTCATATCAATATACATGAGTTAAGATCAAACAGTCACTAATTTGAATTATGTTTGAGTAGATGCTTATTTAACTTTAATTAATTAATCAACTATCTAAAAATGGAATTTTTGTTTTTTTTCATCTTTTCCAATTCATTTCTATTTTAGGGCAGTGATCAAGTTGATGCTGTAGTGATCTTTAAGGTTTTTCATAAATTTTTCATAGATATCTTCAGGATATCTTCCTTAAAAAATAAAAAGTGTGGAGAGTGTGGAGTTTAACATCAATAATAACAGTAGTAATAGCATCAATATCACTAATATTGTAGGAATACATTCGATTTGGGAAAATGAATTAAAATTAAAATTAATTAATTATTAATTACCTTCAGTTATGTTTTTGAAAAATGTCTCCAAACCCTAACAATATTATACTCTCTGGATAGCGCATTAAAAATGAGACGGTGGTTGTTATTGCTATAATGAATTTATCTCATCACCCAAAAGAGAAAACCCCATAATACTGTTTTTGGGAGTTATCTCAAAATCAAAATATCTTGCTTCTTGGGATTATTCAATAATATTACCAAATAGTAAAGTCCAGCTGAAATTGCGGGATATACCGTAGAATCGATTCAGATTTGACTTTTGAGTCACTTTGAATTTTATAACTGCCATGATTTTAATATTTAATTAATTTTAATTTTAATTCATTTTCCCAAATCGAATGTATTCCTACAATATCTGATTTGAGATTTATTACTACTATTATTTCTACTATTATTGTTGATCAGACTCCACACTCTCCACACTTTTTTTTTTTAAGGAAGATATCCTGAAGATATCTATGAAAACTTTATGAAAAAACTTAAAGACACTACAGCATCAACTAGATCGATGCCCTAAAATAGAAATGAATTGAAAAGATGAAAAAAACAAAAATTCCATTTTTAGATAGTTGATTAATTAATTAAAATTAAATAAGCATCTACCAAACATAATTCAAATTAATGATTTTTTTATCTTAACTCACGTATATTGATATGAACATAATTTTATTTGATTTCTTTTTTTATTTATTTTTAACAGTCACCTCATTTTAATTATACTCGCTTAATATTTTAAGCTTTGTTGTTTCTATTTTTGGTGTATTTTTCATAGTCTTAGAGGCAGGGAGGTTTTATACTCCTTATATTAGCTTGTTCTCATTTTTAACTCTTTTGTCAAGAAACTTTAAGGGATCTCTTAGAAATTCTTTTTTGGTTGTTGTAGGAAGACTTGTCCAGTCAAAGCATTTATCACCTCAAACTTTTTACCGTTTATACTTTTCTAAGTGGACCTTCAAATATCTCGAATGATTATATTGCTTCTTACAGTAAGGGTAGAATTATATTCCATCTATCTTATCATCCTTAAAATATAGCCTTGGCTTGTTGGAATGATATTTTATAACATGGCGTTTGAGAGCAAATTTATAGGTAAAGTTTCTCTCACATTACTTGCGAAAATGCTCGAGCTTTATTTATTTTTTCTCTTTCTCTTTTTATACCATTTTAATTGGTTCTAGGCATTAAATTTCTAAGCTCTTCATTTTTATTTAACAATTGAACTATTATTCAAAGTTTTAGGCTTAAAGCTAGTTATTTTCTAGTCCATATTATGTAGAGGCATCACATGTCTCAACTTTTTTTTAATTCATGAATTAAAGTTTTTTATGGTTAATGCCAAGCAATGTCGCTTTTCTTTGTAGAATACTGCTCATTTAATAAATACTATTAGTAATTATACAAGCTGTTCAAAGCTTGCTTGTATATATTGGCTTGAACTAACTTTTTAAGACTTCTCTTAGTGTGATTAAAAAACAGGAACGATACGATTTTACATATACTGACTTTGGTTGAAATTTATAAACTAATTAATCCATTTTATTCATTATAATGCACCTAAAATATGATTGTGAGGTTTTCATGGGCATTCAAAGATGTTCTTGTAAAATTAGGAGGGAAATTTTTAATATTTCTATATTAAATTTACCACCTAAAACTGTTTTAAACATTAATTTAACTACTTAATTAAGTATGTTAAATTAGGAGGACAACCTAATTAAATTAATTATTATCAGGAGAAATTAAATGCTGAAAGTTTTATAAAAAGTGAAATCAAACTCTGAAACGTTGAGAAAGCTCTTCCAACTTTCTCTACATTACTGTTTTAGGTTGAACTCCAGTAGGATCTCCTATTTAATAAAAAAATTTTAGTAAAATTAGAATGGATATAATTTAAAAATTTATTAACATTAATAGAAAGAGGAAGCAAGATGGAGTCTATAATGGATGCAATGAAGGGAATTTAATCTCAAGAACTAATAGGAAAATTTCGAATTAAAGAGGATCTCTACAGAAACTTAGTTTAGCTAGGCAACCTTTCCTCTAAGACTAACTAAATTACCATAGTTGGATTGTACTTACCAACTTAATATAGAACAAAAATCTCATTCTAAAAAGCCTTATTAAGCGAAGATAAAAGTTTTTTTAAGACTATTGAAATAAAAGTGATTGAGATTCCTAACTACCCAGAAAGATCAGTCACAAACTTCTGTGATAATACGATTAGTGGTCCAGATATGCTATCTACCTTCCATCAAATTTACAACTATCTAATAAGTTGAAAGAGAGAAACTTCTTCTTTGGCGTTCTTGGAACCCTGAAACCTGAATACTTAAAGGATGTTGTTTAAGAAGCTCACAAGAACACTATACATCTCCATAAGAAAAATGGAAGCAAGGAATTAAATAAGTTAAACGTGGCTCTCGGAAATCTAAAAGCATCCATTCATCTAAAGACAGAATATACTTCTAACTTCAAAAAAAACGGGTGCTTGTATTTTCTTAAAAGAAGAAAAATAGGCCCAAGTAAGCCATAAGAGGAAGAAAAGAAAGAAAAGACAAATCCATTTAGAAGCTCATTTGATGTATGAACTAATTCAATCGTTTAGATCTAAAACTCATTTAAAAACACAAAATTTTTCTTCTCTCGAACACAACTTAGATTTCTCTTCGGTGACTCTCTTAGCAGCACTCTTTATAAGTCAACTGTATCTATCTTTAAGTTGTGAATCAAATGTTATAGTAGAAGTTTCTTGTAGTGGCCTATTAATCGGCCACAATACAACTCAATTCCATTAAATTGAGGCTGTAAGTATCGTTAAATACAGATGTTATTGTTAAACTTTCATATTCTTTCTTGAGTCTTTTGTTTTGTAGACTGACAAGTTATTAACAAACCATATGATCCCTTAGTCAGCATACTTATCTCTGAGTTACTGTTAAACTTTATGTATTGTTCAGTCTTAATTGAGAGAGGGTGAATAAAAAGCCATTATCTTCACTTATTACTTCAAGAATAGTTGAGTTTGAATCTTAATTTTTTAATTATAAATTTCAATCTTACTCTACCACTTTTCCAAAGACTTAGATATAAAAATATTGAACGTAAATACAGCTTTATCAGCGTGGATGAACTTAATACCATGCTCTTTAGCTCTCTGCATTTAATCAAATATATAATTTAAATTATTCATTATAAATGAACATTAAAGTCAATCACTCTCTTAGTGCAATTGATTGTCTTGTAAGAAATTTCATTCTTTTTATAAATGTTGGCTATTGATTAAGCAGATATATAAAGCTTTGGAAAATTGCGATGAAACATTACAGCTCTATAGATGAAACAGAAGTGAATCCAGTATTTTAGAGTCTTATCTTTAATAATAAAGTCAATATGATGCTGCTAAATTTTAATGGTTTCTTAGGATTAGAAATAGTTACTATATCTTCAGATTCAAAGCTAATATACATTAAAATCTAACAGTAGCAGCAGATTTGTTGAGCATTCTTGTATAAAAGTATAATTTAGTATAGGTATGAGTTAGTAGCTATATTTATAGTACCCATAATGCAACTTAAAACGAATATCTATATACTCACTGTTATAAACTGAATCTGAACCTTGCATATACTCTCTTAAAATACTCATTATTAAACTCTAATCCCTTCATAACTCTAACAAAACATGCCTTAATTGCAACCTTATATCAATAAAAACTCAATCAAATTATGAAAGAGTTTTAGGATTTTGATTGGGAAAGGAAAATATTTTATGAGCAAACTTGACTATAAAATAGCAAAATATTAAATACCTAATCAAGCGTATTTAAATGTTTCATAGAGTAACATCTCTCCAGCTTGCTAATCTATCTTTAAATACTTTTCAAGTCTGCTAAAATTACCTTCGAATTTATAATTGGTAATGATTGCAAAAAAAAATAGGAATAATATAGTGATGGTTAATGAGCAAATTTATATTATAAAAACATCACGAATATTGAGTGCTTTTATCAAAATAATGTCTAAGAATGCACTTTTATTTTATCAATTAATCTTAGTTTATATTTTTTCATATTAATAAACAAATATTGTTTAAAATCTATAACTTAAGCAACTATTCTTGGCTTTCAGAAGATGAAAAGGTTAATTTACAATAATTAATTCATTATATATTACCTTTTCAAACCTCTGTATAATTTAAAAAAGAAGTCATTTATATATAAAAAAACATCATTGAGTAAATTATTATCGAGTATTATTAAAAAGTTCATACTTTTTGATAATATGAACTAAACTTTACTCACTAACTTAATTGCATTAATACATTAAAATTATTATATGAATGAGATATTTAAAATATAACTTATAAATAAATACTTATAAAATTATCAGAAAGTAAGGCAATTGTGAAAAGCTCTGCAATTTTTATCGATTGCCTTACCTAATCAAAATAATTTTTGTTTAATATTATAACTTGTTAATGAATACTGATTTATTTCAAAAACCAACTGAATATTTAAAATTTTTACAAAATGTACTATAAGAGGTTATATAAGGATTCATTTAAGTCAGTTTTAAATTAAATTATAACAACGGAAAATAAAGTCATTTGAAAAAAAGAGGATTATTTCTTTTTTTCATCGAATTAAGTATTTTATGAATTATTTTATAAATAAAGTAAGGTCATTTCATGATTTTTTTAATTTCACCCTATTTTTCTTTATATTTG
The DNA here is from genome assembly GCA_000711775.1 of Oxytricha trifallax. Taxonomy (NCBI): domain Eukaryota; phylum Ciliophora; class Spirotrichea; order Sporadotrichida; family Oxytrichidae; genus Oxytricha; species Oxytricha trifallax. The sequence goes on from ARYC01017958.1 coordinate 22,785, forward strand.
TCTGTTTTTTAATTAAGAGCCGTATTATTTTGCACATTTTTAGATTTTATTGAAATCTCTCTGCATAAAATGCTCATTCTTGCTAATAGTTATTACGGATAGATTCGTTTGAAGATATGCAAGGCTAGCAAAGTAAATTATAATTTTGTCATTTCAAATAACTAAAATAATTATATTGATTGTAAGTTATCGCAGATAAAGTTAATGCATAATACTTTAGAACTGTCATTTTATATCTAAGATTTGACTGTTACTTTCTTATAATAAACACGGACAACAAATTTTTAATTAGAAGGCATTTAATTTAAAGCCCTTGCAAGTTAGTGTAAGATATTTGCTTTCTCTAAGATTTAAAGTTGGTCTGCAACTTCTTACAAAAAAGTCTTCCATGTTGCGTTGTAAGTACAAAATTCTTTGAATATCAGGGAAATCTCTATTAAAGCAGTTTTCAATTATATTTATCCTAAAAATTAAATCCTTTTCAATTTAGGCTTCGAAAATTTGATTCTGAATCTTATTAATCTACTTTATCTTGCCAAGCTACTGCATATCTCTGCTCTGCAGTCTTTATACTAGCTAGTTGAAAATAATTGAACATTTTTCTCAAATTAGAAACCTCTTCACAGATCTTTAATTTTAAAATATTCCAGATTTTAGGAGAGTATCCATTAGTTCAATCAATTATAAAATTTTCATTTTATTATAATCGTAGATCATCTTTTCTCATGTGAATGCTTTTCTGTGGGGATTAAATATCAACTTTCAACTTAAACACATTTAAACAATTAAAAGCATCCCTTTTAGATTCTATAAATATCTGTATTTTCCTTTGGAATTCTTCTATTATTTATAATTTTTACCTATTTACTTCTAAATACCACATAACTTTCACCGTGATTCATCTATGAATTTCTCAGTAACATTTCTTTTTATTTCATTATCTTCAAAAAATTAAAAATTTTCTCTCTTGCAAGGCTTGATGATAAAAACATTTCCAAATCAATACCTTTTTAGTAAAGGTTATTAAAAACTTCTTCACATTCGGTATGCTGGTTGTTTTGTTATTCCTATAAATTAATCATCATCATCACCGTAGTCCCCATTTTTGTATTCTTGCTTCTCCTCATTAAACATCTTTTCCAACATCAATTAGTCTCTTTGATAGAGCAAAGAGACTCAAAAAAAAAGGAACTATTAATATAATGGAATTAATATATTATGTGTGATTTAGAAAGCTTATCTTAAAAAAACATGGTATTTTATAGTTTTGCTTCGATTTAAGATTTTAAATATGATAAATTTTCCATAAGCAGAAATTAGATGAGGAAATTTGTACTTTTATTACGAGATCCCAATTCAAAGCTTTTGAATTATCTAGTTACTCCAAATGTTCATGGTGATTATTCATTGTAATGGCAAGCCTAAATCGAATAAATAAATGAAAAATACTGATCAGAGTCTTCCAATCATTAACATATCTGCAGTTAATCAATATTTTTCAGCTTAAATCATCAATTAATTAATATATCTGGAGCTTAATGCCCTTAAGGTAGCTAGCTTAGGTTTTTATATTCTATTAAAAAAAATGAAATCTGTAGAAGTGGTATTATAACTTTTGGGATTGAATTATAAGGTCCATAAATATTTCTTTTAGATAATTTAAATTCAATATATGAGATTTATCATAAACCATATTTTGATATTGAAAAATGTTCTTAAACTCAAAATATATAGCAGATATTGTAATATGAAACTGTTTAAGATTGTTTTCTAAATGAATATTCTGCAAAATCGAAAATAAATATAAAATATTAAAATCTTTGAGGAAAGTAATAACATAATAAATAGGATATAGGAATAAATATTATAATTTATTTTTATTTTTAATATATATAATTATTATAAACCTTATTAGTCTATATACAGAAAAGGTTGGGAGTTAACAATTTATTGAAAAATGATTATTACTAGCTAAAATTATAAAAAGCCATACTTATAATTAAATTACGAACCCTATTTAATTTATTATATAGAGATAATAAATCGAGCCAATTTAATTATAAGCATGGTTATTAATAGTCTTAGCTAGTAATAATTAAATCTTCAATAAATTGTTAACTCCCAACCTTTTCTGTATATTTACTAATTAGGTTTATAATAATAAAATAAATCAAAATAATTACTAAAATTGAATTATAATATTTATTCATACATCATATCTATCATATACTACTTTTCTAAAAGATTTAACATAGCACTTTTTTGCGATTTTGGCTTAATTCTATGATTGCCCAAAACTTTTCATAAGGGAGAGTTTTCTTTTCACTTAAGAAACTAAACCGCGCATTTAGCATATGAGAGTAACTGCTCAAAATTCTGATTCTTAATAATATTATCTCTTGAATAATGTTTGCTCTAGTATACTCTTTGTGCCACGTCTTTTCTTTGCATTATTTTTTTAGACATAAGTATTGAGGATATATTTGAATATATACCAAGAATTAGATATTATTCAACATTTTTTTAAATGATATTTATTTAAAGATTTTAAATACAAGTATTAAAATCATACTCCAGCACTAAAGCATATATTGTTAGGGATAGTGTTTGATTTAAGTGTATTATGTTTCAAATCATCACTTTGTTTATTACATACAACAATAGTATTTATTGAGAAAAATAAATTCCAATAAAAAAGCAATTTAATGATAAAATATACAATAGCATTAAAACTATTCAACAATAAACTAAAGTATTAAAACAAATATATTAAAATAATAATTAATACCTAAGGTCATTTGTAATAAACGAAACGATGTTTTGAAAACATAATATAATTAAATCAAACTCTTTTTCTAATAATATATGCGTCAGGGATGGAATGTGAGTTTAATATTGTTAAAATACATTTGAATTGGGAAAATCACATAAATAAATACAAATTTAAATTAGGATAAGTAATAACTGCCAGTAATTTGAGAAGGCTATGTTTGTAATTAGAGATCAACTAAACGTAATTCGAAGCATAGTGTTTAACTGTTTAATGTTTAATTTCTAAAATTTAATTTAAAGAACTTTAATTAGATTATTAATTCAATTTATTATTTAAAATAAACACTAAGCACTAAACAGCTGATTTACAAAGTGATGTTTAAAAATTATTATTATAATAAAATAAACACTAAACACATTAAACATGTGATTATTCATGTGATTAGTAGTTTAATGCTGCTTAATATTATATAATATACAAAACAAATAGAATAAATATTTAAAGAAATGGAAGAGGATTCTGCTTTTATATCTTATTTCGTGATGGTAAACAAATAAAAAACTAGATCAAAAATCAATGAGTAAAGATAAAAGATTTGAATTCGTTCAACTGATCAGTATTAATCTAGTATAATCGAAATGAGAAAACTGTTAAAATCAAATCAAAAATGCAAGCAAATAAGATTATGTTCATATCAAAATACATTAGTAAAAAAAACAGTCTGATAATTGAATTAAGATTAGAGATTTTAATTATCAACATTAGTGAACTATTCATATTTAAATTTAATTAATTATTTTAATTTAATCAACTTTTCTAATTCATTTCTATTTTAGGGCATCTCTTGTAAGTTTGACGATTTTCTTTTGAAGATTTGATTTTCCTGCGTGTTTTTTGTGAAAAAAATTTAGATATCTTCAGGGTATCTTCTCTGAGCTATCTTCAGGATATCTTCCTAAAAAAATTAAAAAATGGAATTTTAATAATAGTAAATGCAGTAGTAGCAATAGTAACAGCAATAATAGCAACAATAATAACAATAGAAATAAAATTAGCAATACTTACTTTTCTGCTGAAATTAAAGAGAATTTCAGAAATTTAAAATTTGTAAATTAGTTGTTATTTTCATCATCATTCATTTCTTCATCTTCATTATCAAGATACTCAAAACAAGAATTAAAAAAATTGGATTTTTTAGAGAAAAATCCCAGAAAAGTAAGTATTGCTAATTTTATTTCTATTGTTATTATTGTTGCTTTTATTGTTGTTACTATTGCTACTACTGCATTTACTATTATTAAAATTCCATTTTTTAATTTTTTTAGGAAGATATCCTGAAGATAGCTCAGAGAAGATACCCTGAAGATATCTAAATTTTTTTCACAAAAAACACGCAGGAAAATCAAATCTTCAAAAGAAAATCGTCAAACTTACAAGAGATGCCCTAAAATAGAAATGAATTAGAAAAGTTGATTAAATTAAAATAATTAATTAAATTTAAATATGAATAGTTCACTAATGTTGATAATTAAAATCTCTAATCTTAATTCAAATATCAGACTGTTTTTTTTCTACTAATGTATTTTGATATGAACATAATCTTATTTGCTTGCATTTTTGATTTGATTTTAACAGTTTTCTCATTTCGATTATACTAGATTAATATTAGCTAATGCTTCTCATCATGGCAGACTTTAGAATCAGATATAATTAAGAAAAGCAAGCTGGTTACTGATGTCTAGGTATATTGCGATGAATAGAGTTAATCGCACTTCTTGGTAGCTCATATTGATAAAAGCTCAGAGGGAATATATAGGAACTATTACACAACAGCAGGATATGGAGGATATGCAGTACTCACTAGTTACGCAATAAAAGCTAATAACACGGCAACTCCTAGTGAATTAAAGCTGGCATAAAGCTATCAAAATCTTCAGCTAGTCTATGGAAATCAAGAACACTTCATTCAGCTGAGATGCTAGGCGGCAGCAAATGAGTCATTCTAGTAACTTTCTCAAAAAGCGCAGGATCCAAAGGGTGTGATGTTGGTAAATTTTATATTAGGGTGCCTGGCAGGAGAGTGGAAGAGCGTGGAGGAGTTTTACCGTAATCATTGTAGAAATGTCAAGCAATTGATTCTAATAGCAAGCTTAGAGAATATTATCGATAGCACCAAAGACTAATTATTGCTTCCAAGCTTCTTAAGATCGAGTAAATCTCACCTGTAAAATCTCTGCAACACTATCTGGCAAAATCAGAATCTGGTTAGAGCGAAGTTTAGGAATGGACTATTGAAGATTTCAATGAGGCAGGCTATGGAGAGGTGATAGAAGCATTTTTCTAGATATTATCAAGAAAGCTAATCGCAAGATGAACAGCGTTTGGATCGTCGGCCCAACAAATACAGGAAAAACCACACTTACAGACATGCTCAAGGAACTATTTATATGCGATGTGTTGGAGGAGGGAGTGTCTCGTGTTCACGTGAAAGCAGCCGATATTGACATAGCACCTTAGATAACACTAATGGATGAGATAAACCACCCTCACTTCTTCGGGAAGAAGACAAGTATTGCAAAGATGAAGAAGCTATTAGAGGGGAGAGGGTATGCCATTGACAACAAGTACGGATCCACCGAGCTAGCTTACAGAAATACCTCAATCGTGATTACAACTAATGATCTTCCATTCCAGAACTTCAATCCAGTAGACGTAGCAGCATTCATGGAAAGAATATTCGTGTGTCAATTACCAATCTCGTCAAGGTCAAGCGGAGAGAAGTTCCCTTTTAGCACATACTAGTTGGCAAGGTACCTGTACAGCAGACATAGAGCAGAGAAGGAGCAGGAGGAACCAGTAGAAAGAACTGAGGACATTGACTTGGATGAGAGAGGAGATCAACAGCAAAGAGATTCACACAGCTCAACTGTTTCAGACATTGATTGAATTCACTTGCAATAATATAATATTAAGCAGCATTAAACTACTAATCACATGAATAATCACATGTTTAATGTGTTTAGTGTTTATTTTATTATAATAATAATTTTTAAACATCACTTTGTAAATCAGCTGTTTAGTGCTTAGTGTTTATTTTAAATAATAAATTGAATTAATAATCTAATTAAAGTTCTTTAATTAAATTTTAGAAATTAAACATTAAACAGTTAAACACTATGCTTCGAATTACGTTTAGTTGATCTCTAATTAAAACATAGCCTTCTCAAATTACTGGCAGTTATTACTTATCCTAATTTAAATTTGTATTTATTTATGTGATTTTCCCAATTCAAATGTATTTTAACAATACTTGAATTAAAAAATATATAAATAAATACTATATAGAAATTGTTGATTCATATCTAAATTTTCTGTAAATGTTGAAATTTTTACTCATTTAATTGAATATATTTCCTTAAGAGTTGTGATGAATAATAAAAGAATATACTCAATAATTATTTGACTTGATTAATTTATATACTACACATGAATTCTAAGTCTTATATTTAAATTTATTAGAGTTGCACAAAGTACACTCTTGCACAGAAAGATTGCTCCATTTATTCACTTTAATATAATTATTGCATAAATAAATATCTATTATTTAATGAGTAATTCCATATCAATTTTATCATACCACTATTAATACTAAATCAGATAGTATATACTTGCATATCACAAAGTTTCAACCAAAGTTGACTGCCTTTAAATAATCCTAACCTGCCATTAACAAACTTCCTTCATAGAATTTAATCTTTTCTTTGGATTTAAATCTGTAAGATATCTAAAATCTAATGCAAGCCATCAAACCTGAAAATTCTAATTGAAGAAAGTTCTCCTAAATATTTATAAAAAAGAATGTATATGGCCAATATAATTTATAAAGTCTTATTGTTTTAATTCTTAAAGTGATTACCATTTTAATAGTTTTAATTATAAGTTCAGTATTGTTTTAATAGTAACTTTATTTTATAGTTAATTAAATACAATTTTTGAATTTTTTATAATCTTAAAAAAAGTTGTCAAAATTCATTGGAAAATCCAAATCCTAAAGTTAATTTGTATTTATTTTGTTTAGAAATTACATAAATGAAATATAAGCCAATTTCATTTTTTATGGATAAGATATGATAGTTTTTTCTAATCTTAAAGTCGGGCTTATTAAAAATACTTTAATAATTAGTATGAAACTCAATCATTAAGTATTATTTTGTTAAATAAAACAATAATAATAAAAATAATTAATAATATAATAATTATCATAGGGGACTCAAGGCCCCCGGATGAATAGAGTGGTTATCACTATGTAAGGGACAAGCCCTTTTTATATGTTTTTAATTCAGGTTTATATATATTAAATTACTTCAATAATCTTCCCAATCATCTTTACTGTCTGTTAATGAGTGAGTTATGCAACTCTACTTGTGTGAGTTTTCGTGTGCAAATGGTAGTTCTTCTCGTTCACCTCATTCCATTTCTTTTGTTTGAATGAAAGATTTTCTCACAAATTTGAGAATTCTTATAAAGTCCATATGTAGCTCTTTGTAGATTTCCTTATGAGGGTTAAATTCGTAGCTGTCGTTTTCGTAAACTTAAATGGCTTCTGCGATGTTGGTGGTGAGTGGTTCTTAGTATCTACCAACCTTTCCCCTAACCATATGTTCCAGATGTCTTCTGAGGGACATTAGGATGTTCATATTGTTTTGTTTAATTTTGAAGAGTTTCTTTTTGTCTTCTATGTTCTTTAGAAAGACTAAGTACTTTTTGAGATATTGTGGAAAATAATTACCGTATTTTTATTCGTGCTTTTTTAACTCTTCCTCTTTAAGCATCATGGAGAATTTGGGTATCTCCATGAAGGAAAGGATTTTCTCAAGTGGTGGTCCTTACTAAACAAACTTCTTAAGCGGTTTTCTGGGTTATGGCTCCTTGCTTTGGTGTATCTCCTTGATTTCCTCAACTTGTTGCATCATAATGGTGTCTGGTTTTTGGATCACCACTTATGTAATATTTGAAGTTATTTATTTTTGATGTTAGGTTTTGTTACTTAATGGTTGAGTTTGACCAATAGTGCCGGGGGATGCATCGAATTTGTATAATTTTTGTTGTTGTCTTGATATGAGTCTTACATTAGCTTCTTTACTAGCTAAGTTGGTCTAACTATTATATCTTTTGTTCTATCTCTTGTTTCTTTAGTAGGGTGACGTCGTTGATCAGATTCTGTTGTTGTGTATTGAACAGAAATTTTTCTGATATGGGTGATACCGATCTGCGACGTATTGGTTCTTTTTTTGTATTAGATAGGAAAGGTCTATCCTCTATTGAGTAGCGACTTTCCTTAGTTTCGAAGCGTGTACCTTCTGAGAACGTTGTTTCCTCTTTTTGAATCGCAATCTTATGTGCTTCTTTTTTTTAGATTTTTGAGATTGTTAGGAGCAGTTCTAATGTTTTCTGGTCCTTATTTTCCAAGTGGTTAAGAAATTTAGTATATTCCAGTTGCTACTTATAATGTTAAGTTCTCCTTACTTAAGAAGACCTAGAAGGTTTTAAAACTCATTAGTAGGTACCAAGTCCTCAGTATGAAGGATCTTTCTCTTTTACAAAGCCTTGTCTAGAGTCCAGAATTCTGGAGTTTCCTATAAATGAGTTGGTTGACTTTAAGAGATATTAAAATCATGGGTTGATTTTGGTATAACCTAGATAGTGGAAATAAAACAATAGATGGTTACATCTTTTGAAATATGGCATTAGTTTTGAATTTATTTAGAATCTATCTTTTGTATCCTTTTTTTTAATTGTTATTTACTTGTGATATTCCAAGAATTTAATTTAAATAGTTGACAGATCTTGATTATTTTCTTCTATAATCATGCAGCTTTTAATTTTAATTATTTTCATATTATTTGCTTAATTTTTTTTAAATTATAGTAGCATTGTATGAAGAGTTTATTGTAGTTAGTCTCCATATTTCCTTGATTATGATTATCTTTATCATTCCACTAAATGCTGTAATATATGTTAACTGGTGGTGTTTTATGCGTGAAAATTTTATAAGTTGTGTGACTAACAGTTTGGTCAAATTTTTAATTTACTGTGAACAATTAATTGTAATTAACTCCTTTTATAAAATTGATAAATTAAGCTAAAGGTATCTGCCTGCTATTGCTTTTATTAAGTAACGCCATTGGATTAGCTTTATATCTCAATATAATCAATTCCAATAAGTCGATTGTAATAGTAATCGTATTTTTTCATTATTTTTTACAATTGTGGTTGGTATTACTTAATTATTGAGAATATACTAATATTAGAGAATATTTAAAGAAGTTATTAATCTTAAATATTGATTTTGCCAACCTATTATTCATTAATTATTATCATAAGTATTTTGTTCAATTAAAAGGTGAATATTCATATTCATAGTTTAATACTTCATTTAGATAGCTAGTTATTGTAAATTAAATTTAAACATCTGCTCCATACTAAGAATTTAGTATTAAAATAAAGACTGAGTAAGGATTCTTTCACATTTATTAATAACCTATAAAATAAAATTTATCATTATATAAATAATTTATTTAGCTATTATAGGACAAATAAAATCTTGAAAAGAATATGGACTATAGGCAATTACCAAAAAGGTTCAGACCTAAAGGTGATAAAAAAAAGTCGTCCTGAAATATAATATTAAGTTATAAAAAGATTTTTAATTAATTGGCAGGTGCTATATAAATTTCTGAAATTATGATACTATTGGATTTAGATAGACTTTTATTTGTAAGTAAATAATTTCTATAAACAGTTTATTTCATTCTCTTAATAATTTATACTATCTAGAGTTAATAGTTTGAAAAAAAGCTCCTTCAATTATTTTGGGGCGATATCTTTATCTTTTTAATGGGTATTTACGAAAGCTATACACTACACTATGATAGAAAGTACTTAAAGCCATCCTGCATCCCTAGTAAAAAAAGCTGCTAAATCAATAACAAAAACAGCAGATGAATTTTTTGATAAAGACGAAAAGTTAATAAGATACAGAGAGAATTAGTATATTCTATTAGTTCTAACAAGAGTTATGTTTATTAATTTAATATTAACTATTAAGATTGGATCTAAGTGAAAGATTTGTTATATTTTAATTAAAATTTAAAGCCAAGGAAAAAGCAATGGAAGAAAAAGATTCATGAGCAGATCATTCTATTTCATACAATTTAAGGCGTAAGTGGTCATAGGAGGACTAAACAATGTTATAAGGAAGAATCGAATATGATCTAGCAATCATCTTGGTAGCTATGCCTCATGAATAAATGCACTTAATGGCAGGAAAGAATCCTACCAGGCAAAGGAGTTCTCTCCTCAAATTGAAGATTTCTGCCACTTTATAAATATAAGTTATTATACTTAAAAAAAAAGATTATCCCCTCATGGCATAAACAATTTGCCTTTATTGATAGCATTTAGATATAATATATTTATAATATTTATTAATAATATGATGTTCTATTTTCAACATTATTTGCTTATTGAAGAAAAATTAATTGATACATCTCAATCAATCTAATAAGAAAAGCTTTATTCTTATTTCATTCTTTTTTTATTTGCCTTCATATTCTAAAAATTAAATTTCATATTAACAAAAAAGACTATGAATTATTGATAAGAATCACTTAATTATTTATATATAAATACCCCAAATGAAATTGAAAGTACTATTAATATAAATATAACCTTTGAGCATATCCTAAAAAATAATTTATTAAATGTATCATGAATACACATTTTTATAATTCCAAAGTAGTGAACTATTATCCTAATATTTATATTAGAAATACATGAATAAAAGTAAGCTCTTGCATTTAAATGACAAATAATCACTATTCTTAAAGATTTTACTTGATATACTTTCTATTAATTTCTTTAGAGATTCAGATAGCATAAAAATTATAATACCGTAGTACAGTTGCTACTATATAATAATGAGCTCATTCTATATTGTGGAACTGAAAGGATTAGGGAGTTTCGAACAATAAGGCTCATCCTTAGCTATAAATTCTTTCCTAGACTCTCATAATATGATGGGCTTTTAATTACTCCATAAATGAATTTCTATAAGTCATTCCTTGCATCTAAGAAATCTGTAATTAGATGTAATATCCTTAATTTTAGATTAATTTTGTTAATGATGCATCATTTAAGATAATTTCCATGCTATCACAGTTGAGAGAAACCATGGCTTAGCTTAAGTTTCTCTTTGCTATTTAGGAATTCCCTTCCTCTACCAAGTCAAAGTTCTTTCTTCTAATCAAATTTAAAAAAAGGTTTTAATATATGTTAAAATTAAATTTTGAAGAGTAGAGTAGATAAGAATATTCTTAAGCCAAGCACTTTATCACTTTATCTATCAGACCTTGACTTAAGACAGCTTAAACATTTACCTCATAATCTTGTATTTTATATTATTCTTCTTTTATCGCTACTATAATTGATGATGATATTCTAGTTCTGGAACTGTAAATGGAACAGTAATTATCAGAGAGAATTCTCCAATGTAGGATTTTTTCTTCGAATTTAAATTATATTTGTTTTTATAAAAAATTTTAATGTCTCAAGCAAAATATATAGTTACAGGGCAAACTTTTAAGACACATATAATTAAAGCACGTCTTCATACTTTATAAATAGGTATAACTATATTTTTAAATATTACTACAGATATTATCAACACAAGTATATTGTGCGATGGTTTAAGAGTTACTGCTAAGGTGAATAATTTTTATTTAAATGGAAACTATTGGGAATTTTCATCATTAGCAAGTGATTTTTGCAGGTCTCATGAATAAATATATCATGAAGAGCATTAAAAATTAAGTCTTAAATGAATCACTATTTTATTTAATTAAATTTCAATATGTAATTAAATAATCATAATTGGATATAAGTATAATTATCATATAAATTTATCGCTATATGGTTCTCTTACCATAGATTATAAATAATAGGAAAGAGTAGAATCATGGAAATGGTAATGATTAAGATGATATTTTAACTTGAAAATAATATTATTGATTTTAATACTTAATAAATTAATTAACAAAATGCAAGTTAATTCAGATCAATTCATTAAATTAAGTATAATAAATAAATAAAGTCAGCAATTTTTCTTTCCCAAACATCTAAAGCAGGCATAAAATTAATTGGAAATTATCTAAGAATTTAATATGTATCATCAATATCTTGGACCAGGTTTTGAAAGTTAGTAAAATTATGATAAGACGAAAATTAATTAATTTTGATTTACACATCTGTGTACAAATAGATATCTGAATATTTAATGATACAAATAAATAATTAAATAAATTTATTTTTATCTAATTTAATCTGTATTAAATATTTGTCACATCATTTTTGAAGAGCACAGTAGGATATTTACAGCCTTCGAATTAGATTGACAAATTTAATTATGAAAAATTACCAAAATTACTAATAAAGCATAATTGAATCATTTATGTCAACAATAAAGCCATCTTAAAACATGCTTGCCATTTATTATAACATTGTGATAAGCGTTAAAATCACGTATTTACTTAGAGCATCAGTGGCTTTGTTTGGCTTAACTTGAATGTTATCATATTTG
>ARYC01017959.1:0-28485 GCA_000711775.1 Oxytricha trifallax
AAGGTATCTGCCTGCTATTGCTTTTATTAAGTAACGCCATTGGATTAGCTTTATATCTCAATATAATCAATTCCAATAAGTCGATTGTAATAGTAATCGTATTTTTTCATTATTTTTTACAATTGTGGTTGGTATTACTTAATTATTGAGAATATACTAATATTAGAGAATATTTAAAGAAGTTATTAATCTTAAATATTGATTTTGCCAACCTATTATTCATTAATTATTATCATAAGTATTTTGTTCAATTAAAAGGTGAATATTCATATTCATAGTTTAATACTTCATTTAGATAGCTAGTTATTGTAAATTAAATTTAAACATCTGCTCCATACTAAGAATTTAGTATTAAAATAAAGACTGAGTAAGGATTCTTTCACATTTATTAATAACCTATAAAATAAAATTTATCATTATATAAATAATTTATTTAGCTATTATAGGACAAATAAAATCTTGAAAAGAATATGGACTATAGGCAATTACCAAAAAGGTTCAGACCTAAAGGTGATAAAAAAAAGTCGTCCTGAAATATAATATTAAGTTATAAAAAGATTTTTAATTAATTGGCAGGTGCTATATAAATTTCTGAAATTATGATACTATTGGATTTAGATAGACTTTTATTTGTAAGTAAATAATTTCTATAAACAGTTTATTTCATTCTCTTAATAATTTATACTATCTAGAGTTAATAGTTTGAAAAAAAGCTCCTTCAATTATTTTGGGGCGATATCTTTATCTTTTTAATGGGTATTTACGAAAGCTATACACTACACTATGATAGAAAGTACTTAAAGCCATCCTGCATCCCTAGTAAAAAAAGCTGCTAAATCAATAACAAAAACAGCAGATGAATTTTTTGATAAAGACGAAAAGTTAATAAGATACAGAGAGAATTAGTATATTCTATTAGTTCTAACAAGAGTTATGTTTATTAATTTAATATTAACTATTAAGATTGGATCTAAGTGAAAGATTTGTTATATTTTAATTAAAATCTAAAGCCAAGGAAAAAGCAATGGAAGAAAAAGATTCATGAAAAGATCATTCTATTTCATACAATTTAAGGCGTAAGTGGTCATAGGAGGACCAAACAATGTTATAAGGAAGAATCAAATATGATCTAGCAATCATCTTGGTAGCTATGCCTCATGAATAAATGCACTTAATGGCAGGAAAGAATCCTACCAGGCAAAGGAGTTCTCTCCTCAAATTGAAGATTTCTGCCACTTTATAAATAAGTTATTATACTTAAAATAAAAAGACTATCCCCTCATGGCATTAACAATTTACCTTTATTAATAGCATTTAGATATAATATATTTATAATATTTATTAATAATATGATATTCTATTTTCAACATTATTTGCTTATTGAAGAAAAATTAATTGAAACATCTCAATCAATCTAATAAGCAAAGCTTTATTCTAATTTCATTCTTTTTTATTTGCCTTCATATTCTAAAAATTAAATTTCATATTGACAAAAAAGACTATGAATTATTGATAAGAATCACTTAATTATTTATATATAAATACCCCAAATGAAATTGAAAGTACTATTAATATAAATATAACCTTTGAGCATATCCTAAAAAATAATTTATAAAATGTATCATGAATACACATTTTTATATTCCAAAGTAGTGAACTATTATCCTAATATTTATATTAGAAATACATGAATAAAAGTAAGCTCTTGCATTTAAATGACAAATAATCACTATTCTTAAAGATTTTACTTGATATACTTTCTATTAATTTCTTTAGAGATTCAGATAGCATAAAGATTATAATACCGTAGTACAGTTGCTACTATATAATAATGAGCTCATTCTATATTGTGGAACTGAAAGGATTAGGGAGTTTCGAACAATAAGGCTCATCCTTAGCTATAAATTCTTTCCTAGACTCTCATAATATGATGGGCTTTTAATTACTCCATAAATGAATTTCTATAAGTCATTCCTTGCATCTAAGAAATCTGTAATTAGATGTAATATCCTTAATTTTTGATTAATTTTGTTATTGATGCATCATTTAAGATAATTTCCATGCTATCACAGTTGAGAGAAACCATGGCTTAGCTTAAGTTTCTCTTTGCTATTTAGGAATTCCCTTCCTCTCGCAAGTCAAAATTCTTTCTTTTAATTAAATTGAAAAAAAGGTTTTAATATATGTTAAACTTAAATTATGAAGAGTAGAGTAGATAAGAATATTCTTAAGCCAAGCACTTTTTCACTTTATCTATCAGACCTTGACTTAAGACAGCTTAAACATTTACCTCATAATCTTGTATTTTATATTATTCTTCTTTTATCGCTACTATAATTGATGATGATATTCTAGTTCTGGAACTGTAAATGGAACAGTAATTATCTGAGAGAATTCTCCAATGTAGGATTTTTTCTTCGAATTTAAATTATATTTGTTTTTATAAAAAATTTTAATGTCTCAAGCAAAATATATAGTTACAGGGCAAACTTTTAAGACACATATAATTAAAGCACGTCTTCATTCTTTATAAATAGGTATACATATATTTTTAATATTACTACAGAAATTATCAAAACAAGTTTTTTGTGCGATGGTTTAAGATTTACTGCTAAGGTGAATTATTTTTTTTTAAATAGAAACTATTGAGAATTTTCATCATTAGCAAGTGATTTTTGCAGGTCTCATGAATAAATATATCATGAAGAGCATTAAAAATTAAGTCTTAAATGAATCACTATTTTATTTAATTAAATTTCAATATGTAATTAAATAATCATAATTGGATATAAGTAAAATTATCATATAAATTTATCGCTATATGGTTCTCTTACCATAGATTATAAATAATAGGAAAGTGTAGAATCATGGAAATGTTAATGATTAAGATGATATTTTAACTTGAAAATAATATTATTGATTTTAATACTTTTTTAAATTAATTAACAAAATGCAAGTTAATTCAGATCAATTCATTAAATTAAGTATAATAAATAAATAAAGTCAGCAATTTTTCTTTCCCAAACATCTAAAGCATGCATAAAATTAATTGGAAATTATCTGAGAATTTAATATGTATCACCAATATCTTGGACCAGGTTTTGAAAGTTAGTAAAATTATGATAAGACGAAAATTAATTAATTTTGATTTATATATCTGTGAACAAATAGATATCAGAATATTTAATGATACAAATAAATAATTAGATAAATTTATTTTTATCTAATTTAATCTGTATTAAATATTTGTCACATCATTTTTGAAGAGCACAGTAGGATATTTACTCGCCTTCGAATAAGATTGACAAATTTAATTATGAAAAATTATCAAAATTACTTGTAAAGCATAATTGGTTCATTTATGTCAACAATAAAGCCATCTTAAAACATGCTTGCCATTTATTATAAAATTGTGATAAGCGTTAAAATCACGTATTTACTTAGAGCATCAGTGGCTTTGTTTGGCTTAACCTGAATGTTATCATATTTGGCAATACTTACAATACTTAAGACTATTTTTTAGTTGATGATTAGTATAGTTGTATTTCTAGCTGAACATTGTGAAAAAGAGCAACTTTATTTGGTATAATACTGATGTCTAGGAGGAGAGGAATGGGAAATAAGGGGTGAGGATGTTGTATTTATTTATAATTAAGCAAGCTTTAACCGGTTTTTACTCTTTTTGCATTATAGTAGCACAATAGAAAAGCTCAGTAGACACGTAGACATGACAGGTTAAACTAGATAATTACCAATCATAAAATATTTCATGGATTTAATAAATTTGAAATGCAATTAAGAAAAAAGGATATTAAAATTTACAAAGTAAATGCTTTTAGATATTTATAAAAAGAACATAAAAATATAAAATTAATTTATTATTCGATTTAATACTTAATCATTTTTGTGTTAAAGATATACAACATTTAGATTTGAGCTACGATAGAATATATTAAAATCTTCAATTTTGCCATTCAAATTTAGGTATTATGTGTGCTTTTCCATCGCTTTTTCTTTTATATATCCCTCGCATTTGATTTTCTATATTAATATATATCGCTAATGTATTCATTGCTATCTTGTTTTGAATATTAGAGAAATTGTTATTAAATATAAAATAATTCACTTTTAAAAAAAGCTAATGAAAGAAAAATTTATCCTTATAAAATATAAATGAACATATTCATTATTAGAGATTTTAGAAAGAGACTGGACAAATGAGTTGAAATGCTAATAATTTGATTTTCAAATAATAATATTTTGTCAAAAAATAAATTTTAATTTTTTTGAAATTATCATTTGATACTCTTTATTTAGATGAAGTAGATTTTTTTTGAAAATTGAAAAGGAATTATATCCCAGTTTCCCAATGATTTAAGTAAATAATAATTTTCTATTAACTAATCTTCTTTATCAATTTTTATTTCTCAATTTATTTATAAGACATTCTCGCATTTAAGAACAAAAGCGGTACATGTAAGACTGTAGTTCTTTTTCGTAAGCTCTCAGTATGAGTTGAAAGACGACCTTAAGAAGCTGCTACTTAAGTACACCATTCTGCCAACATAACTGATCTAAAACTTTCAAAAATAGTACATCAACAGTAATCTGCATAAGCACAAAACACAAAAAAACTGTCATTGTAAGGAAATTAGTCCTATAATATGAAAGATTACAGTGAAAAAGCATTCCAGATAGACCTTGTAAAGTAAGCCTTTTAATTCTAAATATAATGATATTGACGATATTAACTATATTTTGCTTTTCCATTAAATTTTTGAAATACTTTTATGAAATTGAAAATTCTGATTAAACTTATTTAAATGTGATATATATATATATAAGAGAATCATATTGATTAATTCAAATTATTAACATATTAAATATTTCTATTTTTCAATTACAATGTCATCATATATTATTAAATAATTTTGCCTTTGAATATGTAAAAGATAACATAATGATTGAAAAATGAAGGTAATTGACATAATTATTTAGATTATGAGAAATTATTTAATGATCAAAAATAAAAAATATTAAAAATATAATTATAAAGTGTAAATCAAACGGCAGTTTTGTAAAAATTCAAGATGAAATAATTAATTCTTAAATACATAATGTAAATAGATTGAAAGTTATTTGTGTAAACTCATACTTTATAGTGATAAATAGAACTTATTTCATAATAAATTAAATAATTAATACCTTTGTAACATTATCCTCCGAATAAAGAATATGAATGCTATCTCAATCCATGATCGAGATACAACCAAAGATAAATTGTTAGCAGAGTCTGTGAAAAATGGTACAGATCGCACTGCTACTGTGAAAGTAGTCACTCTCCTTTGAATGTAGTAGCATTAAAAGAATCATGAATCCTATTAAATATTAAATAATATATATTTTTTTCTGCATGTTAATATTAACTGTACCAGAATAATAAAAAAAAGCTGAAAATATCTAAAGAAAGAATCTCAAAAGTAACAATATACAAATTAGTGAGATTATTATATAAAAATCTATGTCTAACACAAAAATAGCTCCATTTTTATAATAAACAAATCTTATACAAATTTATATTATTGATATGGTAAATATGCTAGTAAATAAAATTAATGATGGAAAATCCACCATTAAAAACAAATATATGGTGATGTGTATCTGTTATTTATGAGTATTTATTACGAAATCTCGATTCACAATAGTTAATAGTTTATATTAAAAACCCTCTGATTAAAATATGATATTAAAATTTCAGTCTTATAATTCTAAAATACACTTATATATCTATTAATTATATAAAAATATAATTTTTAATAACCTTAAACACCATCATTACAAAAACTTAGAAGTTAACTTTATTTATAAAATAGTATCTTTCATATTAGTGATTATTATACCTAATAATTATTTTCTTAAATTTCTATGATGAATTTATAATAAATTTACTCTTTATATTTTTGTTTATTTTAGATATCTTTAAAATTCTAGAGGTTTTAACATAAAATTTCAAATTATATAGAATAATAACTATTAAATTATTTTACTATCGTATGCGAAGAAATTGAAAAAATTAAAGTCTACAAATACTCGTAAGAAGTATGTCTTAAGGAATATCAATGCTATATATTTATAATAACAGTAAATAATAATAGATTAGATGTTCATATATAATTATTATAATCTTATCAGATAGGGTTTTATTCCTTTAATAATTTAGTATTTTAAATAAAAGTTCGAATGAATTGATTTAAGCATTAATTTTTGGTAATAAATGGCTTATTAAATTTCTCATATCCCCAAGAAGTTAAATTATTTGTTTTTTTAGAAGGATCATAACTTATTAATAGCAATTAAATTAAAAATGGCTAAATATTAGTTTTAAATTTTAAGATTTATCATTTTTTATTATAATAATAATAATAATAATAATAATTAATCTACATCGGGGCTCAAGGCACCCGATTTATATAGTGGTTAT
Source organism: Oxytricha trifallax (assembly GCA_000711775.1). Lineage (NCBI taxonomy): Eukaryota > Ciliophora > Spirotrichea > Sporadotrichida > Oxytrichidae > Oxytricha > Oxytricha trifallax. Next base: position 6,482 of record ARYC01017959.1, read on the forward strand.
CACAATGTAAGGGACAAGCCCTTTTTAATTAAGTTTTGAATATTCTGTTCAAGGTATACTAAATTTTCATCTTCTTCCTCTTCTGTTGTTTTCTTTTCTTTTTTTAGTTTGTTTTCTCTTTTTGATGTGTTTGGTTTCCTCTTTGAGTTTTTTTGGAGTTAAGTATTTGGATATTCTCTCCTGATTCTTTGAATCTTAGTCTGTTGTCTAGTGCTTAGATTCTGAGTGAAAAACTTATTTCTTTGAGTGAAATCTGTTGTTTTAATCTGGTTGTAAGGAGTTGAATGATATCCGATTTTAGGAAGTCGGCATGTTTTTGAAGACATTTAATGTAGATTTTGACTTTCTTAGCGAAGTCTTCTGTTGTTGCATGAATTAAGATGCAACCTCTTTCATTTTCTTCCGTATTTTTCATTATGATTAGGGTAAAGAGTCTAATCATATCGACTTCTTATTGTTCGGGATCCGCTCTGAGTTCGAATTAAGTGGCAATGATGCTATTTAATGCTGCATTTTTGTCATATTTTGGCTTTTGCTGTACCTTTGTTAATGGGGTAAAGATCATTAGTGCTCTTGCGAACATACTGATTGTATTGAAGAGCTTTGTGTTGATACTTTGTACCCAAATTGAGATGCAATCTTCCCTATTGTCTAGTCTATCTTAGAGTTCAGCTCTAGTTATCTATTGCATTGGTAGTGGGTCTGTTTTTAACATTAATTATTATTAATTTATAGTTGGATCCTAGACTATTAATTAATGTTTTCCTATTTAGTACTAATTTTAATTTAGTGCGCATTTTTTTTCATGATTTCATCAAGTGCGTCATCGCTTAAGTTAAGAAAATTTTTGTAGTACTACTATAGTCCTCAGAATTTGACCTGGGTGAAGGCCATTGGTGTTCTGAGGCTAGGAGGGTTTGCTCAATGGAATTTTTGCTGTATGACTCATCACTGTAGATTTGTCGTTCATCGTCACTCCAGTTAGAGTCATCATCGTCCTAGTAGATAATTTTCTTTTCAATCTTTTTTGGGGCGTTGATATTGTCTGGTTTTGGTTACTTCTATTGGATAGGGAAGAATGCTTTACTATATGTGTTGAGTTAAGGTTAGTTTTTATTCTCAGTTGTAAGGTTCCAGAGTTCTTTTGTAGAGTTAGGGTCTGGGTGCTGGTTGTTCTTTTCCGCAATGATTGGGGACTTCTTAGCCTGTTCTATTTGGGGTTTAATAAATTTTTTGTTTACCCTTAAAAGTCTAAAAAAGTTAGTATGTTTGTGTGATCCAAAGTTAGTGCGTAGAATCGTCGTTTTCAGGTAAGATCTATAATTTGTTGAGTTCTATTTAGTACTGTTGATGTGTTCATGTCCTTTCGTGATGATTCTCTTAATGATAAATGTTATCGCTTCTAACATGTGTATTCCCCATTGTTCTTTGTTGTTTCTGATGATCTTTGTTGTCAGGTGTGCTAGCTGAATGAAATTTTTGTTCTCTGCTTGTGAGTAGATCAGATCTCGATCTGGTGCGTTTAGTATACCCATTCTGTATTTTTTACTTTCATTTTTTATAATATGTTTTGCTAAGAATAATAAATTAATTTAGAAAAGTAATTTTAAGTTACTACATTAAAATGATATGCAGATAAAAGGCGTTTGGTATTATGTCACGAGCATTCAATAAATGCAACAAATTTGTTAAATTACTCAATTGATTAGTTTTCATTACATTATATAGTATTTTTAAAGGTCAATTAAATTATAAATTAATTTAATTCGCTAAGTTAAATCATATTATCACTTATTTATTAAAAATATATAAAAAGCATAAACACCTATGATAGTATGAAAAACAAATTACTCACCACAGTTTAATAATCTCTTAATAGATATAAGCAAGAATTTTTAATGAATCGAAATTTTAATCTTTTTATGGTAAACAAATTGATAAAATATAAATTAATTAATGTTAAATCAATATTATTAGAAAAAAAAGATTTGTAAACAAAAAATGAAAGTCTTTCAAATAAATTATAAGGGAATAAGAGCATATAATTTTAAGTTTAGCAAAAGCAATCAAAATGAGGCATAAATTGATGATCTAAGAGATTTTAATTTAATAGCTAGAATAAATAGAAGTCTGAGCCTAAATAGGCTAAAAGTTAAGATAAAAGCCTTCAATGTAAGACTTCTTCATTATTTTTTAAACTCTTTTTTTAATTCAAATTCAATCAAAAATATGAAACAAGTACTTCAATGATAAATTTTAATTATAATGAAGATAGGATCCATGACTATTAATAATTCCAATGAATATTCTCATATTTAAAAATTCCAATTGCTGTCGAAAGCAGAATCTACAAAAAATTCTAATTTCAAATTCAATTTATAGCCTCCTCAAATTACTAGCAGTAAGTTTATTCTGCCAGAGCAACAAAGAAACTTATATAGTTTGCCTTTTTAAATGTTGTAGTAATTCTTGTCATTATAATTAAATTATTTTTTATGATTATTGTATTGCTCTTACACGATTTTCATTCATTTCGTTGTACTTGGAAATAATTCTTTTATTAGATGTCTAAAATCCATAAAACTTAGTAAAGAATTTGTTTTTTTGGTTATTTTTTGAACACGATAAGCAAATTTCTTATATTAAGAAAATCGTTGATGTAAATTTATTAATTTTTCTAAATATTAATTAAGATATTTAAGCATCTTTTACTAATCACAGCAATTTAAGTTAAAGTTATCTTAAATAGTTATAACGAGAGAGAGAGTATTTGAGATGTATAAGATTATTAACAAGGCAAATGATAAATTAAAACCCAAAATAAAAACTCTGAATAAATTACTCATTTTATTTTTAGCGATTTGAAGAGCTAATATATTAATTTAGTAATATATAAAAATAAGCAAATTTATTATCAAAAGTATTTAATTTATTACTATGTTTAAAATTTCATGAATAAAATATATCGAAATACAATAAGGTCAAACAGGATATTATTATAATTTTAATTGGAAAGTTTTAAGTATAAACTACAATCTGGAGATTGCTATTTTATATCATACTGAAACTTAATTGGCCCTTTAAAATCAGTAGTAATTCTACCTTATAGTTGTTTCTTTTCTGAAAATTGCCCTCAATTATAGTAGGTAAAATTTGCGGTTTAAATATTGATAATGGATTTTAGGCTATTTACAGATTTAATTGATTTTTAAATTACATAGCATAGTTGCAAAATAATAAAATTGTTAATAGGTCTTTCAAAGTTATAGATAAATGGTTTAACAGTAATTATTTAAGAAAATATAAACTCTAAAAATGAGCTTAAACATCTGAAAGATAATTATTATTGCCTAGAATTAAATTAAGACAATGATGTATATTAAGTATTTCCTAATTCCTTAGAAACTACTCATTTCTGGTTATTTGCTCTCTCATGACTAAAATAGTTATTTAAGAAATTTACTTGAATAGTTATAAGTAAAGCTTATGTTTTCTCTTGACTAAGTATACTTCAAGTTACAGAGTAGTTATGAAGAAATACTGATTCTATAAATATTGCCATGATATTGAGATTTATTATAATATATGTTACTTAATCGTTCACTTTCAAAATATGCTGATGTTATATTAAGAATAAACATAATCCTTAGAGATAAATTTTCGGATAAAAAATGTAAAAGATATAAAATAAAATACTATGTTTCAAATTACAATTTTAAAGCAAAGTCGTGAAACCCTGGGTTTGCATAGATTCATGATTTATAATCAGTAATATATAATAATATAATAACTCTATTATAAAGGATAACACTGAAATGGAAAACTACACTAATCTCTTAACAAGTGAAAGGATAAGAAGGTATATATTACTGTTACGTTTCGGGAATATGCATCCTAAGGATTAGCCTGAATTGCTAAATACTATCAGAGATATTTCTAAGATTCTGAAAGTTTCAACACACTTCTTAAATTTAGTACATCTACAAAAAATAGCACATAAAATATAAAGTTATGAGAACCTGCTATAAGATGAACCCCTAAAAATATTAAAAGTTGTTATAATAAAGAAACTAGTAGTTTGCTTCTCTTCTCTCTATCGTATCGCAAAATAAAAAGATAATTTACATTGATGAAGTTATTTTCAAGCCATACTAGGTAGACTAACATCTCATGGGCGAAATCCTATTAAAACTAATAACTCGATAAAGTAGGCCTAAAACTGAAAACCTTTGCAGCTATCGTAGCTATAAGCAGTGAAAAAGGGATTGAAGGTTACCTCATAAAGTACAAATCGATTAACAAGGAAGACACGTCTCAATTTATTGAATACTTGAATTTGCAGAATAAATAATAAACAATCACAATATTCTGGGATAATTTACGAAGCCACAATAGTAAAGTGGTATAAGACAAAGTTTAGTCATACAACTGGATCTGTTTATATAATGCACCATACTTGCCTGAGTTTCACTGCATAGAAGAGGTGTTCTCTCAAATAAAACATATATATAAGCAATGGGTAATAGCAAGTGACTTTAAGTTGAGCGAGACCTAGGATGCATAAATTATTAAAGATGCAATGGAGAGTATAGACGCAAGAACTATTTAAAGGATTATAGAAAGACACTTAGATAAAATGAAGAATTACATAAATCTATAAGAAACAAACAAAATTTTTAGCAAAAGGTTCTAATGAAATTTTGTTCATTCCATAGAACTACCTTCTAGCACCCTGTCATTCTGGGATTCCTGAATCATGGCTATGTCTCCCAGTTACCCTCCAACTGGTCTCCTCTTACTCTCAATATCACGTTTATAATCGTCAAAAGACGCAGATATTTTATGATACTCTCTTATCTTTTTGTGAGAACGGGGCTTAGATTTAAGCTTAAGCATAGCAAGAGCTTTCCCCTTTGATTCTATTTTAAATTAATTTATGTAAATACACTTACTTGAAAAAAATGGCTCTCCTTATAGCTATCTATAAACTTCATCCTTTATAAGTATTTTTTCTTTTTCTTTCTCTAGAGTGTCGCTTAAATTTCTTGACCTGTTTGCATGCTTTATGAGCGGAGACAGATAGTTTGTATTAAGGGTGCCCAACACCCCATAGTAGTATTTTCTATCTGGCAGCACTTCATAGTCTGAGTAGTAATTCATGAATTTCATTATTTATGGGTCATCCTGAATTTGCTTAAAAATGTTCTTAACTGAAAGTTCTTCATAGTAGGGAACGTTCAGCTATACCACCTCTCTAGATCTTAAAAGCAGCTTCTCACCAGCCAAAAAGTCTTTGATGAACCTCATGGTAATATGATCATCGTTGGGCAAAAAGTACCCTTCTATAAGTGTCAATTAAAATAACTTACTATTGAATCGCAAAAAAATTATCCAGTCATTTTTCGACCTAAATTTATTTTAGAATTCTCTGATGTCATGGGTATGAACTCCTTGGCTTTCCATGTGCTACAATTTTAATTATGATTTTATGTAATTATTAATCGAAATATATAAACTTTTCTGATTTAAATAAATTATTCATGAGTATAAATAAGAATACTTAACTGATATTCATGCTAAAGCGATAGCTAAACATACTGGCCAGAATTTATAATTGGTTTGAATAAAATGAAGAAGTTAAAACTTAATAATCTTACTTTTAAGCAATTAAAAAAAATTATTTACATTCTAATATTAATCTGATAAAAATAGAGGTCCTAGCTTCAAATAGCAGCTTTGAGAATTATGAATTTAAAATAATTTATATAATTTTACAATAATTAAGATTATAAGCGTATACTCACAAGAAATGGAGATATTTTACTTACATTCTGAACTCATTTTTATGCCTCCTTAGTTTTTACTTAAAAAATTGGCCATCCTAAGTTTTCACTAATTTTCTCTATAATTATGAAATCATTAAAATATGCTAGACCTTAAGTAAGTTTATACAGCTAAGTTTCATTTGTAAAAGCCATAGGAAATATTCAATAATTCTTGAAATTTTTAAATAAACTGCTGCTTACCTATTTAATATAAAAGAGCTTGTTGACTACATGGCTATCTGCTTTTGTAAAATTGCTTGTAGCTTAATGAAAATTAATGTTTCTTATTATAAATGCGTGCAAGCAAAATGAAAATTATACATATTTTTATTAATAATAAAAACCTAACTAACAACGTTAATAGCAGGTGTGCTCATAAGTTTTTTTATACTATATAAAGGTATAGTAAATTTTATTATTCTAATTACCTCTTATTAAATCAATTATAATATTTAAGTTATATCTGAGTATATAGCTTAATAAATTTAAATAGAAAATGGAACGATAGCATGGTGATAAGCTCTAAAAAACCATTAAACCCTTTTTAAATTCTTTTCCTAAGTTTTTACTAAAAAATTTGACACTCCTAAGTTTTTACTAAATCAAATATTCATATCAAAAGCAACTTCAGGAATTTATAGTGTGAAAGAAGCACTTAATAGAAAATTATTATAGAACTAAAATGCCGAAGAAGATGGAGCTATAGAAGATAAGTATACCTGCAAAATATTTGTGCACCTATTGTGAAACACCAACTGCTCATGATACCTTAAATTCACTTGAAGTCCACTAGTCAAATTATCATTGAGAAGCCCATAAAATTGCAAGAGAAATAATTAAGCTTAAAGAACGGACATGTCAGTACTGCGCGGTAGTTAAGAACAGAGCCTTTAACTGTAAGAGTCACGAAATAACTTGCCAGATTAAAACTAACAAAACCAAAGTAATAGCAAAAGAGAGAAATGACAGCAGAGCTCAAATTTTTCCTATAGGCCCAGTAAAAGTTGAGACGGAAATAATAGACGGGTACCGGCTTATACCCATTTAACAGAAAATATACTAAATCACTTACAAGACAATATCGGAGCCAGTCATATTCGACGGAGACATAAGCGATTATAAAATGTGGGGAAAAATCGCAAAAGACGCTATGGATAGATTCAACAAACTATATGAAGTCGTACTAATGGATCCAGCCTATAGAATCAAGCAAGGAGTACCTAATGATGCAGTGTCCGACGAGAAAATTCTAAAGATGCCTATTGAGTTAGTGTAAGAGAGAGGGATACTCATTATATGGTTTGTGAATCAGAAGAAAGAGGTTGCAAGATAGTTCCTGAAAATCCATGGCTATGATGAAGTTGAAAAAGGTGAATGGATAAAGCTGACTAAAAATCATAAATTACACAAAGGATCTGGCATGTACACAGCTCATAATAACGAGAGCTTTCTTATAGGGAAAAAAGGCTACGTTACTGACATGCTCAAGTATCACGTTACTGATAATGTCATCTTTTCAGAAGTAGGAAAGCACTCTAAAAAACCTAAGGAAATATATGACTTTATTCAATAGATGGCACCTGATAGGCTCAACTTAGAAGTATTTGCTAGACCAAATAACATCAGACATAATTTTACATCTTTTGGTAACTAGTTGAAAAAGATAGTAAAATGAGTTATAAACAAGATTTAATTAGCAGTTTAGTTTAGCATAAATAATTAACTTAATATGTTTTTATAATTATATTTTATGATTGTATTGAAACATATATAAGGACTTTTGGGTATTTCTTAAGAACGATATTCATTTTAGGCTGAATGCTGCTCTATTAATCTATTAGGATAATTTATGCTCAAATTAGGGATTTTCTAAATGGTTTATAAATTACAAATATATAAATATATATTATGCTAATTAGTATGTTTATAATATATTAACTATAGTAGGTAAAAAAAGTTTGACAAGAATTCATATTAATTAGATAACTGAAAAAAAGAAAACAAATATAAACAAAAGAGTTAATCAACTATAGTGACAAATAGTATGAAGAAAAAATTAAGTGAAGCAATAACTTTACATTGTAAAGATTTATGATAAAAAATTGATTCGTATTAAACAAATGGGCTTAATGTATTAAATATAGAGGTTATTGATATATAATGTGGATTAATTTTTATTTTTACAAACAATAATGCTTAGAATTATATTTAATTCATTGATAAATATTTGTTTTTATATGTTAGCGATACATGTGTATAACATTTAATTTGTAAATTAAATATTTTATTTAAATTTATAATTCAGTATGCAATATTCTTTTTAAAAATTAAATTGTGAATTAAATACTAAGATTAGATCGTATTATATTAAGTGAGGTTGATGATTATATTAAACAACAATCAACTTAAAATTGTTATAATTGCTAAAAAAAATGTTAATAAATAAGAATCTACTGACAATCTTACTACTTCCAATCAATAATTCTTTAAGCTATTCTTTAATTATTTATCTCCTATCCTCAAAAGAAGTTGCTATATTTAACTTTCCACTGAGATAATGAGTAAGAATTTAAATATTTTCCAGAAATGATTGATTAATCAAGATTTTGATCATTATATTATATAATAATTTTAGTAATAAAATAATTAAAAACACACTCTATCCCTAACGATAAAGGGATTAGAGATAGAGTGTGTTGGAGTGTTATTTAAAATATTAATTCAATTATCTTATAAATATGACATTTCATTTATCATAATTAACATTTTAATTTAATTAATAAATAATAAGTTTATACATTTTAGAAATTTAATTGTTAAAGTTAATAAAGTTTTAAAATTAATCATTTAAAATGTGCAATATATTATTAATCTATGATGTTAATAAATTAAATTAAATTAAAATGTTAATTATGATAAATGAAATGTCATATTTATAAGATAATTGAATTAATATTTTAAATAACACTCCAACACACTCTATCTCTAATCCCTTTATCGTTAGGGATAGAGTGTGTTTTTAATTATTTTATTACTAAAATTATTATATAATATAATGATCAAAATCTTGATTAATCAATCATTTCTGGAAAATATTTAAATTCTTACTCAATAGCCTATAAATTTAAGAGATATAATATTGTTCTCTGAATTTTTAGATTTATGATTTCATTCTAGAATAAGTAGTATATCTATTTAAAATATTATCTTATACTACCCAGATAATGTTTAATTTTAGAATCGTCTTGTCTCTTTTTTTTATTTGTAAATTATTAATCAGCTAGATATTTTTATATAAAAATATTATACTATTGATTATTAACCATCATTAAGGCATACTGCAATAATTGCTAATATGAGACGGAATTCTATCGAGATCTTAAATTAAGCAACGCCCCTTATGTTTTAAGATCTTCTTTTTATATTTTCTTTTTCGACTTAAAAAATTTATATTAATCAATATACATATTTTAGCCTATTTATACTTAAATTAATAAATTTATCTAGAGTATTGAAGCTAATTATTTCCATCTATTCACATCCCTAAAAGATTAAATTGATTAAAATACAAAATTTAATTATAATAGAAAATATATAAATTTTAATTTAAGATAAAAGATTAAATTTTTCCTTGGCTATTAATTGTACCTTATAGTAATCTTACTTTACACATTTATTAAGAATGAGCTTAAAAGTGCATTGATTTTTTGAGTTAAGTTTAAATTTATTAGAAAAAGATTTCTACAAATAAAAAGCATTAATTTTATAGGGAACCTCTATGTTTGTTGCATTTTTTTAAACGGCTCCTAATGTTTTAAATCCAAATTGGATTTAAACGTTTCTTTAGGAATGTATAATACCTAACATAAGGAATTCTTTGATTCATACTATACAAATGAGATAAATAAGTAGAGTAAGCTTTTTATTCTAAGTAATTTTTAAAGGATTATGATCAATAATAATTATTATTCGCCAGAAAAATATTCAATAGATGACTAAGTTTTTTTTAAAAAGATTATGCTTAATTTTAAAAAAAATAAGTATGTCACTATTTTGATTTTCTTCAGATAAGTTAATTACCAATACTGATAGACCCAGGACGATCATAAGATCTTTCAAAAAAAGTTAAAAATATTTCTTGTTCTTACTTTACCTTCGATTATTTAATGCAGCTTATCTTGCTTTTGAGAAGGATCTCTCAGTGGCTAAGTTATAGTTTTACCGTAGATTTACATCTAGATTACTTGTTACAACTCTTTCTAGGAACCTATAAAACAAGGAGACAGTTTTCATGACAGTGCAATATCCACTCTAAAATAATTCGATTTTTAGTCCAGTCAATGTCTTTTTTTAACCATGTTTTTTATATAATAAATTCCCCATTAGTGAACTAGAGAAATATACCCTAATTTGCTAAAGTTTGAGGATAGGAATATTAATTATATCTCTATAAGAGAGTTCATTGTAGGAAAATTTTAATCAAGTCTTCTTTTTTAGAAAGATCTATAAATATTACAGCTAATGATTAGTTTGCTTTCAGTAGATGTTGCTTTTTGGTTTTTTAATATACTAATAAATAACTTTAAACGGTTTAATCCCTTCAAATCTAATTGTCTATTAAATCAGCCCTCAGTTTTATAGGAATGTTTTCTTGCCAATAAGTGCTCCTGAGTATTTATGAAAAATAAGTGAAAAACCTTAATTAAAATTGAAATTTATAATTTAAATAAGGAAAACTAAACATGGTGGAGATGGAGCGACTGGTTACTCAATAAAATTTGTAAGTTACAAAAAACATATCTAAAAAATTTATATTTCAGCAATAGGTATCCTACAGAGTGGTGTAAGCAACAGACGATAATTTCGATAGACAAGAGTTTAGCAATACATATTCAAGCACCGTACGTTAAATAGAATATTGCAGGAAAATAACAATACAGATGACAATGCTGTTCTAAGATATTATTTATTTTCTTGGTAATACTAATACTTATAAGTTTAATCATTTTTCATTTTATTTTAAAGTTTTCCTCTAATTTTTCATAATTGTTTTGCCAAGAATTTCTCTTATAGTTTCAAAACATGGAACTGAGCTGCATTATTGTGAGTTATTTTCGACTTAGCAAAAAGCTTTCGAGTTCTTTAAGCCATATGACACACATTTATGAAGAGATAGATTTTGTTTTGGGTATAACTTCTTTCATCTTAGTAATTCTTTTATAATTTCTTAAGGTTATAACTAATTAAATAAAGTTTATCACAGAATTGCCAATTTGTCTTAAAGGTTTCCTTGTTTTCATCAAATTTGATTACCAATTTATTATATAATAAAAGAAAGTTTTATTATTTTATTCTGTTTTAGCAGTTTATACTTTTTTTCTTCACCAAGCCAAATATTTAAAATGTAAAATTTTTACTTTTTTTTTCCTGAATAAATTATTTATTTATTCATAATTTAAATTAATTTATCAATAATTTTCAAAATGAAGAACTTAAATTATAATATATTTTATAAATTTTATTATGAATGTGTTGAATAAAATCTAACATACCCCAACCGCTTATTTACATTAAATTAATTGAGAAAAATATTTATGATCTTAATAAAAAAGATGATTACGAAGTTATCAAGTTAAATAATAATTAAATTGAAAATAAATAAAAAGAAAAAAGATACAAAATAGCTACATCAAAATATTGTCTTTTGGCTAAGAAAATCTTTATAGAAAGAGTAATTTTATTTCACAGATAGTTTTTTTTCAGACTCAAAATTCTCTATAGTAATTATCTAAGGAATATATAAGGATAATAAGATAATAAAAAAAGTAAGGTTTAGCGGAAAAGAACTAATGTTAAAATAAGCTTAAGGAATAAACAAGCTTTAAAAACGAATATGTTAAAATTGCGAAAAAATATTAAACTAAAAAGATTATACAATAATATTTATAGGTAAACATATATTAGTTTCAAAAATAACCAAGAGGTAAAATATAGCAATACTAAAATCTAAAACTAACATTGAATAATTTATATAGCTAGAAGCCCTTACTATTATGCTAAACAATCAAAATATCAATAAATTATTACAATTTATAACATTTTCACTCAAGTAATATAAAATAAAAAAGGCAAGTTAACCTTATAGTCCTTAATGGAATGGTATTTAAATCAATTTTAGCTAAAGAAAGTAAATAAATAAACATGCCAACTTGATATACATTAAAAAGCATCTTTACTTTATTTTAACGAAAGTAATTAAAAACATATGTGATTCATGTATGAAGAAAATTTTAACTCAAAATTACTGAGATTTAATAATTCACTTATATGATAAAATTATCTTACCGTTTTGCTTATCTTCGATAAGTTGCTAATTATCAAAATCTGTTATTATACTATTATTTTATCTTATTTTTGTCTAGGCTTAATAATATTGTAGAAACATATTAGATTTGGAAAATCAGTATAATTATTGGCAGTTAGCCTACACAATATATTACATGTTAGAAATTGAATTCAAAATCAGCTGAGCTTTACTCTTGGAGTTATTATTTTATCGCATCTCTGGACCGAGATAAACCGATTTTAATTTTGGCATTAAAAACATCTTAACAAATCAAGTAAAATTAAAATCGATTTATCTTGGTCTTTAGATTCAATAAAAATAGTATCGCCTATAGTAAAGTCTAAGACAAAGTCAACTGCCAATTATTACAATATTTTAATTTCAAAAATTAAATACAATTTTTCAAAATATTAAATTTCTTGGCATACATAGCTTTCAACTTACTTTAATAGAATAATGTGCCCTTCTAGTTTATTCTATTGTAAAAAAAATATTGTGAAAAATTCTAACTTATAAAAATTATGCTGAAATGCTCTGCATACCGCTCTTCTGAAAGTTTAATATTCAAAACCCCAAACCCCTTAATGATAAGTGCTTTGATTTGTAGGGAATTTGCTAGGGGTTGGGATTATTAATTAAATGCGAGATTAATTCGGTTAATTTATGATAAAGAGTACATAGATTTAGTGTTTTAATTTCGCTATGAGTGTGATATATACAATTAATAATTGAAAGCTGCACTTAATTACAAGTCAATTTCACTGTTACTAAGGCGTAGTGCCTCAACTGTTCTCTCTCACTATCTACATGCTATACAATTAAAGCAATAATAGTTGAGTTGTAAGACTAAGAGAAGGACTAAATTTCAATTGTGATATATTGAATATCTCATCAATGAAAAAATTTTGGAGATATTGGGATCACTTTTCTCTGATCACTGTGCCACTATGTTTCATCGCAGTTCCCTATGTTGAAGTTATCTGCTTGATCTATTGTAAACATTTATAAGTTAAATGGTATCATACAATGCTGTCAATCGTATAAAGAGAGTAATTGACTTTAATAAGCATTTTACAGGAACAATTTAAATTATATTTATGATTAAATGTAGAGAGCTTAATAGAATAATATTAAGCTTATTCATGCTGACGAGGCTATGTTTACCAACACTTTCATCTCGAAGTCTTGGCATAAGAGACATATTAATATAAGAAGTATATGACTAAAAGAGCAAGGTACAAACAATGGCAATCTTTGGAGGTATTAGTGAGGATACTAGTTTAGAAACTTATTTTATACATCCTCGCTCTATTAAAACAGAGCAATATATTAATTTCTTAGGGCAGCTGAGGGAAAAGTAACATGAATAAGAGATTATACTATTCGTTGATAATTTCTCAGTTCAGAAGACAAAAGAAACTAAGAAAAGTTATGAAAAACTTCGAATAAAACCTGTGTTTAACGTAACTTACAGCCCAAAGATACAGTAGACTTTATTAAATGTTCAGCATAGAGAGTATAAAATAAGTTGGCTTAGAAATGTGAAAAATAAATAAGGAAGAGTGAATGTTTATAAACAAGTATAAGACTTAAGTCAATGGATATTTTAATCACATTTAAAATTATTTCGTTGGCGTTAGCTTCTCTTTCTTTTCTTTCTCTTAGAGCTTTCCTCCAACGACGTTTCTTTTCTTTATGCCAACGGTAGAAATTATGTTCATTAAATCAGGTGCTTGAACTTAGAGTAAAATCTCTTGCTAACTTCATTCTTTGTTTATGACTTTCTCTCTCTGTGAAGTTTGCTCTGCTTCTTCATCAAGAAATTGCAGTGCCAGTTTTTTCTAAAGTGTAAAACTTTAAATCTTACTTGAAATATATGGGTATTTTTAGCAGCTCTGATAGCCAGGTTTCACTAATCTAGATGCATTTGTTCTTGTTTTCATGAGAGATCCTGTACCTCTTTTTTATGAGATTATTGAATTATCTCTTCAAGTAATAGCCTTTTATAGAAGTAAGTATGCAAAAGAAATAGATTAATTCAGGCAGTTTATTTGACAGATGCTTCATAGTTCGGAGGAACGGCGAGACCTCTTGGTCGTTCATAGTGTCCTCATATAAATTATTAGTTATGAATCTCTGCAAGCTTAACATCTAAAGTTTTTCAAAGCTTTCTTTTCTTCGCAGAATATTGCTCTTAGATATGATATTTTCATTTCCTCCATAGTTGGTGGAATCAAACCAACTACAGCAAGCAAATTATAAAGGAAGTTACGTTTACTTTGTTGCACTAGATAGCGGTGCAGTTCTTCCAATGCTTCTGAATCTAGATAGCAACTCTTGAGCTTAAACTCTTTCATTGCATCATTCATTGACTCCATCTTGTTTACAGGTCTAAGAGATTATATTAAAATTTATATATTGATTTCAATTAAATACCTCTGTAAGACTTACTATTAAATATAGGCAACTGTAGGAGATCAACCTCTTAGAAGGATATACAAAAGCTTTTGAGCTGATTTCAATCTTGAGAGATTGATAAGGTAGAATTTTTTGAAAATAAATCGAATTTAATGTGAAATATACATATATGAATATAAAGGTCTTAAGATTAATTAAGACAATTAAGAATGTATCAGGTAAAGCCCTAATTAGGACATTAAATTTAGGTATATCTCAATAAGCTGATTTCCAATCAACCCAAGATATTTTGACTGCCTACCTAGAGCTTATAAGCTCATAATTGTGGGCTTATAAGCTCATAATCTTCTAAAATCGACCACCTCGAGGGTCATTTTTTAAAAATCTGTTTTTTAAGTAAAAGTCTTATAGAGGGCTATAATACCCAATTTATGTTAATTCTTAAATAAAGTAGAAATTATTAGGCTTTAATTATTTAAAATCATATTTTAAAACGTAATAAATTTAAGGTTGATTTAAATTCTCTATAGAGAATTCTATTAAAACTAATATAAATTTAATTTTTAATGATTTTAAATAATTAAAGCCTAATAATTTCTACTTTATTTAAGAATTAACATAAATTGGGTATTATAGCCCTCTATAAGACTTTTACTTAAAAAACAGATTTTTAAAAAATGACCCTCGAGGTGGTCGATTTTAGAAGATTATGAGCTTATAAGCCCACAATTATGAGCTTATAAGCTCTAGGTAGGCAGTCAAAATATCTTGGGTTGATTGGAAATCAGCTTATTGAGATATACCTAAATTTAATGTCCTAATTAGGGCTTTACCTTAATACATTCTTAATTGTCTTAATTAATCTTAAGACCTTTATATTCATATATGTATATTTCACATTAAATTCGATTTATTTTCAAAAAGTTCTACCTTATAAGCTTTTATAGTTAAAGTTTCATATTTTAATTAATAAATTAGTACGCACTTAATTAGATGCACCTACTAATCTAGTACTTGCTATAATCAACTAAATATTGATTGTAAAAATGGTCACAGATTCTACTATCTCTAAAACTTATTTGTCTCTTGTCGCTCGCTTTCTTACTCTAATACAACCAAATCTTTCTAACAAGCTCTCTGCATTTAAATTATATTGATTGGCTTTCTGTTAAAGAGGAGGTTTAAGAATACTAAATTCAAATTTGAATATGAGATGTAACCTTTTGAGAAAGGTAGCTACACTTCTATTAACAAAATGAGACTTTCCTTTGGTTATACTAATGAAATGTAATAAATTTGAGCAAAACACTGTCAAAGATCTATCAGAGCAATTATTAGTTCTCTATTATTAATATTGTAGGAATACATTCGAATTTGGGAAATTAATTTAAATTAAATAAATAATTAATTAAATTATTAGCAGTTAAAGTTGTCTTATTTGAACGATCTTGGGCTCATTCGATAGATAATTCAAAGTTAGCTGGACTTTTTTATTGGCGGTACTATTTTATTGCATCGAGGGAGCGAGATAACGCGACTTTAATTAAACGCATCTAAATTCATTAAATTATATCCTTATATTGAATCGAAGTTATCTCGCTCCAGGAATGCAATAAAATAGAACTGCCAGTAGTAAAGTCCAGCTAATTTTAAATTCTCTATCGAATGAGTCCAAGATCGTTCAAATTGTGCAACTTTAACTGCCAATAATTTAATTATTTATTTAATTTAAATTAATTTCCCAAATTCGAATGTATTCCTACAATATTGAAATTAAGATATCAAGTAAAAGACAGATATGTGTTTTAAGACAGAGAGGAGGAGAAATTAATAAATTAAATTTCTATTTAAGCTGAAGATGTAGACGTGAATTATTGTGAAAAGTGCGAGAAAGATTTTGCTCATAAGTCTAGCTGGTACAGACATATGAAGGAGCTTAGAGAAGGCAAGCCAACTGTCTACTTAAAGCATGATAAAATTGATGGAAAGTACGATTGCTTTGAGTGCCATAAGCATTACATTATACTAGAGATTTAATAAAGCATCTTTTAAAAGTTCACAAGAAAGAAAAAGAAGCTTAAAATTAAGAAATTGAAATGAAGCTTCTATTCTAAAATAATAAGAAGAGAATCTCTTCTAAGTGTACAACTTGAAAAGGCTAATCAAGCAGATGGTGTCATGATGGCACGCAACCTTTGATCATTTGAATTTACAAAAATTATGAGGTAAATTCATTATAAAACCCTATTAGTAAATTAAGAATGAAGATTGGGGATTAAGAATAATGAAAATAAAAATATATTAATATTGGTGTAAATTATTAAAGTTGTGACTAATTATTAAAACTATTTGCTCGAATAATTGTCTCTATAAAAATAACCAATCAGGGTGCGTAAATTTGTTTTTAGCCTAATTATATTTAATTTCAGCCAATAATAATATATTTTTAATTTCATTATTCTTATTCCCCAATCTTCATTCTTTAAAAAAATGACAAACGGGGTTTTATAAGACTTGCTTAAATTGATTTGGACAATTCCTTATAGAGCTCTCTAGAGGACTCCTTTGATAAGAAAGTTATCAATGATCAAAGGTATGCTCACAAGATTTATACTTTCAAGTATCTCTTGAGTGATAAATTCTAGATAAAATCTATTAATGAGTATCAAATACTCACTCAAGCAAAGTTTAAAGAGTGCAGATACTTAAATAGCTAGATTCTGTTCTCTTTGGCAAATATCATGTTGCTTTCAGGCTCCCACTCTTTGAAATGATTCTTAGAGATTTCATGCTGATCAAAGAAATCATAAGTAATTTGCATAACAACGCAAATTTTGCAAAGTGTTAAAGAACTTCACAAATTATGTTTTTTACACAGAGATTTAAATCCTGAGAATATAATGATAAAATTTACACTATGAGAGTAACAATAATAGATTTTAACCGAGCTTTAAGAGTGGAGGGATCAAGAATTTGCAGTATTTTGGGAACTCCAGGGTACTAACCAGAAGAGAAAACTGGAGAGTTGGGAATTATCAGTGGGATGTGTGAGCCCTGGAAGCATTAATAATAGAGTGCGATATGCCTCGCAATGATTACTATTCTTAAAGGTGTGAAAAGAATGCGCAGCATAGAAAAAAGCAATTTATTGACAAGGAAAGAGTACCTCAATCAATTAAATAAAATACAGAGTAAATAATAATCAAGCCGAACACAAGAGAAGAGATATCGTTGAGTAGACAGAGTAGTGGATAAGCAAAATAAACTTCACACCCCTACCACACGATTCAAAAGTGCGTTTTGAGTTATTAAACTAAGTACATTTACCGTATATTTTACATTAAAAACTATTTATAACCCTAACCACTAATAAACTCTCTACAAATCAAAGCACTTATAAACCTCATTAAGAGGTTCTGGGTTTTGAATACATACCATTATTTTTATGATATCGTCTTATTCAAATTAAAAATAAAAGAAAACAAAATATATATCTTTTAAAATATTTTATTCTATGATATAAGTTATTAGAGTATTGTAGTATCATTTGCAAATAAAACATTCATATTTTATCAATTTGTTATAATTTTTTTAAAAGTTTATTATTATTTAATGCTTTACATAAATTAATACTGGGGATTATTTTTAAGAGTTATGATGTTGTATTTTCTGTCTCAAATATTCAAATGCAATAAAATTTAATGGCTGAGAAAACATTCTGGTTATTATTAATTTAGCTAAAACAAGAGCTTAAAAAGTTACTTTGGGAATCAGTTTTAATTTTGTCAAAGTTTTATAATACTATATTTAGGAATGGAGTAATTAATTGTTAACACCTTATTTTTTATTTTCGTTAAAGCAAATTCAATTCTACCTTTAAGATGTACTGACCTTCACTATTCCTCTCCAAAAGTATATATTTTTTGTTCTTTGATGAGTTTTAGACAACTTGATTTATTTTCTCATCTTCTTAGATAACTTTGCACTACTAATTTTCAGTTACAATAAGTTACTGTATCGTGATTTACATTATGTTTAAAAAGGTTTCCGATTCAAAGACTATTAATATGAAACTACAACTACTTTTGTTAACAGTCCTTAGAAAGTTAGCGGAAGAAATTGTAAACTATAGTAGAAAAAAATTTTAAATAAATTTTCTTTTTGTTTAATATTAATTTGCCATTTAAAATTAAACTTTTTCAGTTAGCAAAAATTTCAATGTTTGCATAATCTTCTTAAGATTTTGAATTCTTACGATATAAAACATGCGTATTAAGTTTTAAGATAGATCTATGAGTTTAATAGTATGAGACCATTCTAGCAAGTCTAATCTGCTTCTATTGAAGCATCATAATTCTAAAAACATAATTTCAAAACTATATTTTCAAATATTTACTATGAATTAAAATTCTTAAACAGTATTCAATAATTATGAAATTATAGTTTTACTTTTAAAATAGGAATTTTAAAGTTACTGCCTTTTATATTCTTAAATTAATATATAAAAAAAAGGCCTTTTTTATTCAAAAAATATATTAGATTGTTTCTACGAATTTTCGATTTTGAATTTATTAACAATTTTTATTAAAATTATTTATTTATTTTGACAACCAAAAACTCTAAACTTACGAGGCAATTCAATCTATTTTATATAAATTCTAATTATAATCAAGATAAATAATTTGGAAAATAGATGATTACAACTTTTCGATCAATAATAAATGAAAAACAATAAGCCAATATACAAAGTGCTAATCTAAAAAGCGATTCATCTTCTCTCCATGTTCCTTTTAAGATGTCATCATTTGCATATTTGAATATTCCTTCACCATTTTTCTTAGCGGCTATGGGAAGTTGTTTGTCTTTTCCCACCACCACTTTTACCAGATGCAACTTCTTTAAAAATAAATAGATTTTGATATGTTTTTTGTAACTTACATTAATGTTGAATGACATAGAGATCTCTGATCAGACATTTTTACATTTTGACAATTTCTAATTATCAAATTCTTATTATAAATTGTGATGTATGATTCCAGACCAAGAACTTTTTCCTAATTTCACTAAGGTAATTATGAGGATAAAAATTGGTGAAAGTAGGAGATGAAAAGCTCGTTTCAAGAATAAGATCTTAAAGGGATAATGCCTCTATCTAAAATAGATGAGGAAGATTTAAAAAAAAATATATAACTTCCATAGTTTCAGGTAAACTTGTGGTATGGTTAAATTTTAGATTAATCATTTATCAAGTACTTCATAATTTTGCCACTAGAGTGTTTTTTGTTCTTTTGCTTAATTATTGTTCTTTTTATTAATAATATTTAAAATTATGATTAATCATTAATCAATACCCCAAAACTCTTTCAGTAGTTTGATTGAGTTTTTGATTGATAAAAGTAGACTATTAGTGCATACTTTATTAGGGTTTTAATAGGGTTTATTAGGGGCTTAATGTACAAATATTAGTAATTTAAGTGAGTATAACAAGAAAATTTTAAATTATTTCACACAAACATAAGCTTAGAGTCATGCGGCAGTTCTCTGAATTTTATCTTTCTAAGAAGATGTTTAATTGTTTCTATTCTCTGTTAATTCTCTTAGCTTGGCTTGATAATAGTTGAGTATGCAAGTTCTCTGAGACCTCCATTTAATTTATTTTAAACGAGAAATTGCTTGATTCTCTGCTTAGAATCTCTCTCACCCCTGCAGCTAAAGTAATCGTTTCTTGACATGTCGCTCTCTATTATTATAACTGCTAAAGCCCAGATATCCCATTAAGTGCCTCCATCTCTCCAATCCTCTCTCTCTGGGAAATATCCAGGAGTGCCGTATACATTTCCTTATGCAGAGGCTTGGACTCTTTGAGCTCTGTTGAAATCTATAATATAAACTCTAAGAGGCTGAAAGTTCACTATGATATTCTCTGGCTTTAAGTCTCTATGAACATAACCTAGCTTGTGAAGCTCTTCAATCCCCTCAACTATCTGCTACACAATCTAACCAATTTATCTCTGACATCTATTGTCAGATAAGAATTCCATGTAAGTCATTTCAAGTAATGGAAGCCTGAAGGCTACATGATCTTACCAAGTAAAATAGCATCAAGCTAGATGATATGACTGCACTCATTTAACTTTGCCTTTTAAAGAGCATAATACTCATTTGCAAATTCCATTGGAACTTGTCATCAGCAAGGAAGTAATTGAATGGATATATCTTGTAAGCATATTAGTCATCAGTAATGACACTCTTCTCTATTTTATCTTCAAGAGTGAGAAAGCTTTCTAGGCAAGAATCTAAGTCAATGATTTTTAATATAGGAATCTTCATTGCCTCTATTTTAACATGATTTTATAGATCTCAGAGACTGGAAAGTTCTTGACTGCTTTCTTCATCTTGACTTACTTCTACACTTCAACTCTAAGAGACTCCACTGGGTTTCTTGATCTCCTCTTTTAGAGAAATCTATTCCCTGTAGGTTCATGAATAAAGACAAAACTTTAATTGTGCTTTTTCTATAAGTGCACTTTGATCTCTCTAGTATGAGAATATGGCTTCTCACAGAACTCACAGACATACTTCCAATCTTTCTTTTAATGCTTGAGATACAACCTTGGCATATCGTTGTGTATATCTCTCAAGTGTCTCTTATAAGTTGACTCGTAAGGGAAAACTTTATTGCATTCTTTGCATTAATAATCAACTTTGGCTGGTATTTATTAATACTCTATGGCGGGTTGTCTAACCTCCTCCTCAATTTGCACAGCTTCTTTGATAACCTCCTACTTAACTTATATTTAAATCTCAAAGCTAGACTGGTCAAAGTTGTCATAAGTAGGCTCCCACCTAGTACAATCATCTCTGGTCTCTACTTTTCTTAGTTGCTGGAATGATAACTTTTATTGACATGATCCAAGTAGTGCCGCTCTTCTTAAAAGGTTAGCGCTCATTTTAGTTTGCTGATATATTTTATTATAATAATGATATAATATACCTTGATAAACTATAGTAATCGAGTATAAAACACTCTGGTAGAAGATTTGCTGAGAGGTAAGAAAATGAACTAACCATAAAAGACTCTAAGTTGACATATTTTATGAGAATTTTATGCATTTTAGTAATATAAAATACTCCTAATGAAGTTTTGTTTCTCTAGGAGGTCCTCCAAATCAAGTTTGAACTTAATTTGGAGTTAAAATTTTTAAACAATTTTAAATTTAATATGCTCCTAATTAAGTTTTAGCCTTAAAATTTAACTCCTAATAAAGTTTGAACTTAATTTGGAGGACCTCCTAAAATAATTAAACATTATTAGGAGCAATTTAATGGAGATAGATTGATAAAAATGGAAATCAATCTGTGAAACTTGGAGCAAGCTTTTCAATGCTTCTCCGCATATCTTTTCAAGGTTGACC
>ARYC01017960.1:0-112018 GCA_000711775.1 Oxytricha trifallax
GTAGATAGCTGAAAGGGTATACCTTGTATGCATACTCATCTACTACTATTAGCTTTGCCTTGTTCGGCACACTTATGTGCAAGTAATTTTAAATGCAGCTAAAATGTTCAATTGCATTTAATGCGCTAATACTCATTGCTTTCGCTTGGAAACATACTAAAACAGTATAATCTGCAGGCTAGTTTATTGATTCAAAGCGACACTGTCTCTTGAGCTTCTTCTGTAGGTCTCTTTAAGATTCAAGAATTTTTGATTTTCTTTTAGCAGGTACAAGTTATTAAGTCTCCTTATCATAAATCAAGAATTCGCTAAGATGATGTTTTTGCATATGATTCTTAACCTTTGCTGAGGGAGTGTAAGACTTCATGCATGTTTTGCATTGGTACCTTCCATCCACTTTATCATGTTTAAAATAGATCTTGGCTTTGCCAGAGTGTAACTCTTTAATGTGCCTCTTCAAGCTAGACTCAGTTGAGAAGAAGTTTTAGCAGTCTTCACATTAAAATGTTTTTATTTTTTCTATTGGTTGCTGTTCCTTATCTTCCTCAACCAATTCAACTTATGTTTAAACTCCCATCTCTGCACTCTACTTCTTGATTTAAACTTAAATTTTAAAGACCTCAGCTTCAAACTCTAGAGCTCTTAGTTCAACCTCCTTTTCAATATAAATTACTTCTGGTTTCTTGGAGGAGCCAAAGTTGAGAAATGGTTAACCTGTTCCAAGAGAAACTGCCTTACGATTTAAGTTAGCAGCCATGTTTAAATTCAAATTTAAATTTCTATTATAATGCTCTAATAACCTCTCTAGTTATAGTTACACTGCAAAGGAGTTGACACTGCAGCAATAATAGTTGACTATAAACGTCATATTTATACTTAGTTTATAACTATAACTTTTCTAATTTCATGCTTAATATTTTTAATTTTTGTACCAACATTGAAAAAATCAGGTTGGTACTAGTACCAATTAGGTTTTGAACCAGATTGGAACTTTTCCATTAAGACTTCACTTTATTAAAAGTAGGTACTAATTAAGTTTTGGTACTATTAAATTGGTACCAATTAAAATTAAACGAATTTAGTACCAGTACTAATTAAACTTAAAAAAATTTAGTACTAATTTAATGGAACTATATTGATAAAAATGTAGATCAATCTCTGTAGTTTGTCACAGTTTCTGCAAATTTTCTCCAGGTATCTTTACCAAAGTTAACCTTCTATAAGACGTCCATATTTAATAGTAAGATTTTAAACAATAGGATTCAGAACTCTAAATATTATAATTTGAAATTCAATAACAAGAGAAGGAACAAGGATGAAATCAATAAGTACTACAATGAAGAGGGTTGAAGCTTAAGAAATTATCTCAAGATTTAGAAGCAAGGAAGATCTCTATCGATACCTCAATCAACATGGTAAGTATGCAGCATATACTTAATCATATACTATAGTGGGATTATTCCTTCCAACGATGGAAGGTACTAAAATTTCATTTTTAAAGCTATACTTTATGATGAGAAGAAAGCCTTAAAAAACAATGAAATTAAGTTGATAAAAATACTAAACTACTAAGAGATTTCAGTCACTAATCTCTACGATGATGCGATGAAATATGGAGACTTGGTAGTTTATCTTCCTACCAAGTAACAATCTATAACAAACTTTCAGAAAGGAGCTTCTTCTTTGGTGTTCTTGGCACTTTAAGAGAGAGATCATTGAAGAAGCTCACAAGAAACGCTACTCTATTTCTCCTGAAGATAAAAAAAAACAAGGGATACTAATAAGCGAGACCTGGCTCGCAGAGCTTAAGAAGCATCCATTTCTCTCAAGTAAGCTTTGATTTCATAACTTTGTAGGGAAACCTGGAACTGGTATATTCCTAATGAAAGAGCATACGAAGGTTCACAGAGAGAGAAAGTCATAGACTATTCATGAAGTGAGCAAGAGACTATATAAAGATTTTTAAAAGCCAGATGAAATGAACATAGATGCAGGAGCTGACACTAAGAGAAGAAATATGGGCCCAAGCAAGCCATAAGAAGAGGAGAAGAAGGAGAGCCTAATTCCTTATTGGGTTAATTTAATATGTGAACTTATTTTCATTCATTTAAATCTAAAACTTATTTATAAACATTCATTCTTCCTTCTCTAGCACAAACTGTTATCTTATCTATACTTACTCTCTTGCAGCTACTCTGAATCAAGTCTACTGTATCTATAGGCAAGTCATGCATTAGATGATATAGCAGCAGTTTCTTGTAGTGGGTCTTTATATAACTCCAGTAGAATTCAATTCCATTAAATTAATGGCTATAAGGAACATTGTATACAGGAGTAATGTTTAACTCTTCATAAGCTTTCTTAGACTCCTTAGTCTTATGAACTGAGAGGTTGTCAACAAACAGGATGATCTCTTAATCATTATATTTATCTCACAGCTTATGTAGGAACTCTATGTACTACTCTCGCTTAATAGAGCGAGGATGAATAACATAACTTTCTAAGCCAGAGTCTTCACTAATATCTGCTAAAATTGCATGAGTTACAACCTTTACTTTCTAATCGTAGACTTATATATTATCATACTTCTTATACCAAGACTTATTAATAAAGGAGTTGAAGGTAAACACAGCTTCATCAGCGTGTATGAACTTGATGTTATTAGTAATAGCTCACTGCATTTAATCATTTATATAGTTTAAATTATTACTATAAAATGGCACTGTAAAATCAATCACTCTCTTCACTCTGTTGATAGTCTTGAAAGTAATACCATTTCTTCTATAAATATTGGCTATAGTTTAAGGAGAGATACGCATGTCAGGAAACTTGCGATGAAACATCACAGCTCGCTAGTCTAGTGGAAAGTGTGCCCAATACTTTAAAGTCTTCGAGTCACAGAGGGAGTCAATATGGTGCTGTGAGAACTTTTATTTTCTTGCAGGATGCTTTCAAGTGCCTGAATAATAATGCTAAACAGCCAACAAGCAACGATACCTAACTGTTGAGGCACTCTTGCGCAGGAGCTTTGCTATAGCAGAATAATTCATTACTGGTTTGACTTAGTCTATATTAATACTTGTACCATACCTAAGCTTAAGCAGTAAATCTAAATATTACTCATCATAAATAGACCCTAATTTCGCTAATTTCTATTTCTCATTTTGTAATTTGACCTAATTTGTCTACTAACCCCAATAAGACCCCAACTATACCCTAAAAATCAAAGCACTTATAAACCTCACTAAGGGGTTTTGGGGTTTTGATTAATGGATCTCATTTCTAATTACAAATAATATTGCAAGAACCCCTAACCTTGCTTAGGAAATCTTAAGATCTTTGACTTCTGTTTACTTTTAATAAAAAATCAAGTTCCTGGTCTCAAATTCGAAAGCTAACTACAGAAGGAAATCGACAATGGTCCTGAGGCTGCTGTAATGTATAATACTAATTGTATCACTATTAAGAAAAGCTGTATACCCAAATAATTTATAGAAGAAGCTAGAAATGCAATTATATACAAACCCTTCACTCAGCATTTGAAGGGAGCCTTTTTAGGAAATTTAACATTTTCACGCAGCCTCGTATTTTCTCTATAGGGAAAATGATAGGAAAACTCCTACTCTCAGCCAAATAGAGGATTCTGATGAGGAATTTTTAATAAGAAGAGGTATCTTAAGCCAAAGAGGAGTATGAATTAGATGAGAAAAGCGATGAGGAAGAAGATAGAGACCCAGAACCTGTTAAAAAATTTGACAAATACTTTAGGGAACAGGCATGAACCTGATATACGTCAATCAAAATGAGAAAAGCATATTATTGGAAGATAAACTACTTTCATAAAATAAAAGATCAAGTTAGTTTCGCAGCAGTTACAGATATAAAAACTCGAGCGTATTTACGAAATCATAAATAATCAAATGAAAGTCAGCGAGTATACCCAAAAATTTAACATTAGACATTCAAAACCCCAAAACCCCTTAATGAGGTTTATAAGTGCTTTGATTTGTAGGGAATTTGTGAGGGGTTGGGGTTATTAATTAAATGCGAGACTAAAATTACAAGCTTTTGGGTTCTATTTATGATGAAGAGTATATAGATTTAGTGTTTAAACTGCGTTATTGATGTTATATGTTTAGTGAATAACTCAAACCAGTACTGAACTAAAAGTCTATTGCACTGCTCTTAAAGCGTAGTTCATCAACTGTTCGCTCTCACTGTCTTATAGCACTATAATTAAAGCAATAGTAGCTGAATTCTAAACTTAAGAGGTAGTCAAAATTTCTATAGAAGCATATTGACTATCTTATTAATGAGAAAATTTTAAAGTATTGGGCTCACTTCTCTTTAGACCAACGAGCTACTATGTTTCATCGCCAATTCCCTGAGTTGAAGATCTCTGCATAATCTGTTGCAAACATTTATAAACGAAACGGTATCTCTTACAAAGGTGTAAATCGTATCAAGATAGTAATAGATTTCACTCTGCCATTTTACAACAACAACTTAAATTATATTTATAATTAAATACAGAGAGCCTAATAGAATGATATTAAGTTTATTCATGCTGACGAGGCTGTGTTTATATTCAACACTTTCATCTAGAAGTCTTGGTATAAGAGGCATAGCAACATAGAAGTATATGACTAGAAAGTCAAGGTATAAACAATGGCAATTCTTGGAGGTATTAGCGAAGATGCTGGTTTAGAAACTTATCTTATTCATCCTCGCTCTATTAAGACAGATCAGTATATTAAGTTCTTAGAACAGCTGAGGGAGAAGTACCCTGAATAAGAGATTATACTGTTTGTTGATAATCTCTCTGTTCATAAGACAATAGAAACAAGGAAGAGTTATGAACAACTTAGAATAACGCCAGTGTTCAACGTACCTTACAGTCCATAGTTTAATGGAATTGACTTTAACTGGGGTATATTAAAAGGTCATTACAAGAAACTGCTGCTATACCACTTGATGCATGACATACTACCTATTGATACAGTAGACTTTATTAAAACTTCAGCTAAGAGATTAGATAATTAATTGTCTTAAAAGTGTGCTAAAGAAGGGAGAGTGAATGTATATAAATAAGTTTTGTATTTAAGTTAACGAATATTTAAGTCACATTTAAAATTCTTTAGAGGGAGCTGGCTTCTCTTTCTTTTCTTCTACTTCTTGCTTCCCTCCTCCTAAGTGTCTTCTCTTGCTGCCAGCTCCAGCATCTATGTTCATTGACTCTGGAGGCTAAAAATTTGTATAAAGTCTCTTGCTGACTTCATACTTTGTCTGCAACTTTGGCTCTCTCTGTGAAGCTTGCTCTATTCCTTCATCAAGATGATGCCAGTACCAGATTTTTCTAAAGAGTTAAGCTAAAAATCTTACTTGAAACATAAGGGTGTTTGTGCAGCTCTGATAGCCAGCTCTCACTCAACTTGATCCCTTGTTTGTCCTTATATTCTGAAGAGATGCTGTACCTTTTCTTATAAGATTCTTGAATAATTCTTTCAAGTAATCACCTTTAATTGTTGCAAGTAAACCAAAGAAATAGTTTCTTTCAGGTAGTTTATTTGACAACAGCTTCTTAATGGGCAGGTACTGCGAAACCTCTGGGTCGTTCATAGCATCATCATATAAGTTAGTCACTGAAATTTCTGAATAGCTTGAAATCTCTGCAAACTTAACATCTTAAGTTTTCAATGCTTTCTTCTCTTCGCAGAGTATCGCTCTTAGAAATGAAATTAAGTACCTTCCATCGTTTGCAGGAACAAACCAACTACATAATCAAGATGAGTTATTATAAGTTCATTACCTTGCTGCACCAGGTAGCTGTGCAAATCCTCCTTGCTTCTAAATCTTTGAATCAATTCTTGTGCTTGCACTCTTTTCATTGCATCATTCATTGACTCCATCTTGTTTACAGATCTAAGAAATGATATTCAAATTTAAGTTTATTGATTTCAATTATATACCTCTGTAAAACATACTATTAAATATGGGCATCCTATAGGAGGTCAACCTCTAAGAAGGATATGGAGAAGGTTTTGAGAACTGGTTTAAAAAATGAGAGATTGATATCAATTTCTACTGTTATAGTTACATATTTTTAAATTTAAATTGGTACGTACTTAATTAGGAGCAGCTCCTAAAATGCTAGTACATAAATAGAAGCATTAATTAAAGCTAGTACTTAATTAGGAGCACCCTAATTTAAATCATAAAATCACAAAATACCTCCTAAAGCAGTACGTACTTAATTAGGTGCACCTCCTAAATCGGTACGTGCTGTAATCAACTTATTATTGATAGTAAAAATGTTTACTTTCTCACCCATATATAGAGCTAGTTCGTCTCTTAGTGCTCATTTTTCTTGGCTAATACTCTTAAAACCTCCCTTCAAACTTATAGAGTTGCAAAGCTCTCTTATGAGCTCTGAGTTATAGATGCAGTTATAATTTTAAATTCAAATTTAAATATGAGCGCTAACATTTTAAGAAAAACAACAGCACTTCCATCAAACTAAATGAGACTTACCTTTGTCACCAATAAAAAGTGTGATAGCTTTGAGATGAACTCTCATAAAGAACTACCAGAGCTATCACTTGAGGTCTCTGTTATTAAAATAAAAATTAATTATAGAAAATAAATGGCAAACAAGTTTGTGGGAAACAGAGAGGAGGAGAAAGATAATAATGAAATTCCTATACAAACTGAAGAAGTTGAAGTCTATTTTTGTGAGTGATGTGAGAGAGATTTTGCTCATAAATCAAGCTGGTACAGACATAAGAAGCAGCATAGAGAAGCCAAGACCACTGTCTACTTAAAGCATGATAAAATAGATGGAAAGTATGACTGCTTTGAGTGCCATAAGCAATACTCTCATACAAGAGACTTAAAGAAGCATCTATTAAAAGCTCACAAGAAAGATATAGAAGTTGAGAATCATGAAGTTGAGCTGAAGCTTCTCAACAAAAGAAAAGCGAGGAATATTATAAAGTCGTAGTGCCTGAACAAGCGAGAGAGTTAGAGTTGGTTAAAAAGGCACGCAACTAACTGATCTCTAAAATAACAAAAATTATGATCAAGATTGAATATAAAAAGATTCCTGTTCTTGCCTAAATTGACCTAGAAACTTCCCTTGAAAGCTTCATTATATTAGAAGACTCCTTTGCTAATAAAGTTATCAATGATCATCAATACGCATACAAGGTGTATCCCTTCAACTAACTCTTAAGTGATGATTAATACTAGATGGATTTTACAAATGAGTATCAAGTACTCACTGAAGCAAAGTTTAAAGAGTGTAGTTTCTTAATCAAGCTAGATGCTACACTCCTTGCCAAGGATCATGTTGCTTTTAGACTGCCTCTATATGAAATGACCCTCAGAGATATCATTACTGATCAAAGGAATCATAAGTAGCTTGCTTTGATAGCAATTTAAACCTTGCAAGGTATTAAAGAGCGACATAAGTTAGGCTTTATTCATAGAGATTTGAAGCCTGAGAATATTATGATAAACTTCTCACCTGTAAGAGTAGTAATTATTGACTTCAACAGAGCATTAAGGGTAGAAGTGTCAAGGCTTGTAAGTGTTAAGGGAACTGCAGGCAATTATCCAGAAAGAGATGACTGGAGAGATGGAGACTTTCAATGGGATTTGTGGGCAATGCCAGCAATAATAATAAAGTGCGATATGCCTCGTAACTATTACTACTCGACAAGGTGTGAAAAGGATGCGAAGCAAAGAATAAAGCAATTTATAGATAAAAACAGAGTATCTCTTTCAATGAAATAGATGGCAGAGTAAGTGATTATCAAGCCAAATCCACGATCAGACATATCAATTGAATAGATAGAATAGTGGTTGAGTAAAATAAATTTTAGACCTCTCCCACATGATCCAAAAGTGCATTTTGAGTGATTAAATTACTTACATTTACTATAAATTTCACATTAAAACCTATTAATAACCCCAACCCCTAACAAATTCCCTACAAATCAAAGCACTTATAAACCTCATTAAGGGGCTTTGGGGTTTTTATTACGTGTCGTACACTCCTTAGAAGAGCTAATAAAATATCAGTGAGCAAATTCTCTAAAACAAGAAAGATCATCATAAGGATTCTCTTATGGATTGTCTGAATAATCCTTTAACTTTTCAGGATCTCCATAATCAAGTTGAAGAGAAATTAGAAGGTTACAGAAATAATTTCACCAAAAGTCAAATCAAAGGCTGGTAGGTCTGGGTGCTCTTTTAAATAAATGCCTATCACAAATGCGATAACAACTTCCTCAAGTATCAATGGATCAAACCTGCTACTACTCCTATCCAAGTAGAAAGACGGAGAAGTTGTATTTAAATCAGGGAGAAAGCTTAAGTGGAGGAGAAAGCTTAAGAGCAAGCACTTAAAGAAGCTAGACTGTAGCTACGCTAATAAGAGATGCAGCAATAACTGAATAATAAGCACCCTCAAATATTCCTCCCCTATCTAAAGTTAAGGGAACTCTAAAGTGAAACAGGATCTCAGCACAATTTTACAAAAGATAAGAAATAACTTATAGTGCTATGAAGAAAAGCCTATTAATCTCTATCCAGCAAGTCATCTGTTTATAAAGAAACTTATGTAGCAGCCTACACAAAATATTAAAAAAGAGGCGAATAGAAAGAGCTCCGTATGGACTTTAAAACTCTCGCTACCAAAAAAGATTACATTGACCTTGTTTTCATTAGAATTAACTTAGCATCCTTTCCTGCTCCAAATTTCACTCCTTCAGAGTTCAAAACTCTCTAAACAGGATGATGAATTCTGCCGAGCTTATCAACAGATATGCAGAGAGCAACTTATTCCCGAATAAAAAAAGATCTTTTTACAGGATCTCCGTTCTTTGATTCAGAGAATTACAGGCTAATGAACGGTTATCATACTTATCAAGTCACTCAGGGCACAAATAAATTCAGGCATTTTCAACATAGAAACTACAAGTAGGCCTTTAGCAATAACTTCGTTTTTTGACCAGATATTTAAAAGCAAGAGCCACTTTCGAGTTATTTGACCAATTGATGGGAGTTGCTAAAATTCTCTGTGACTGGAAGATTTATGTTGAGAGGAGAGCATTATTAATGTTACTGGCTGGATTGCTTAATGAGCACCTTTACACATTACTGGTAGAAATTTCCTTAATACTCAATCATTTCCATTCGCGGCAATCATGAATATACTGTTCCTTGATTACAGACTTTCTTAGTATCAAATCATACTTGTGCATAGAATTGACAATAAATCCTACAACTTGAATTTAGTGCCAGCTCTCACGAAAATTTTTGATGAAAACAAGAAGCTGATATCTGAATGGGTAGATGGTTATTCGTCAATTATTGTTGAGCTCTGCTACATTAACAAGGATGAAGATACCCCAAGGCTCAGTATGCAGTGATAAGGGAAGAATAGTTCAACTACCTTGAGGCCATGTCTATGAAAAGGGGAGTCATTGCTCTGCCAAAATGGTATTATCCTTAATTCAACGAGAAGAAGCTTGTCTCCAATCTGATCGATTAGTTGTTCTGCAGTGATGAATTCAAACTGGGATTAAAATTTCCTTTCTCATTGCGTTTTTATGAATGCAGCAGACTGTCAAAACCCAGGTTCACACTAGCCCATCGACCTGCTGACTTCATGCCTAGAGCTAGGACTCGTTAGAAATATAATTTAGCATGTAAGACTAATTAAATAAGCCTAAATTATAATCTATAGGTATGGAGCAAAGGAACTCACTTATTACGAATTAGATTTAAGGAGAGGGAAAAATATTTGATTCACCAAATTGATGAGTTGACATACGAGAAAGCTTAATCAATAACATACTCTTATAAAGAAAGGTATGGACAATTATGACTACATATATCCAGACATAACTTCATGGCAGACTAAAGAGCACATATTGCAACTACGCAAAATGATTTAGAAAGAAAACGAAAAAGGTAATTCTGATTTATTTTTATTTTGTATAGACTACTTGGAAAGAAACTAGAGTGAGCTCAACTACTATGAGAAAGACAACGAGAATTTGGACCCCTGGTATTGCATTTAAACCGTGAACCATTCTGTTGAGATCATTATTCAAATTTAAAGCAGCGAGAGTGAGTATAACCCTGTCGAGTTGGAGCATTACATAAACAATTTTTGAGGACATTCAAAATAATGTCTTTCAAAAGATAAAGAGCAAGATACCAGAAATAAGTAAGATATTTAAATTAAATGCAATTCAATTGAGAGGGTTGGTTTCACTGGTTCCTTTAGAGAAAAAAAACAAAACATTTTAAGCTTAACTTTGAGATCCCTTATGACTTGAGAATTAATATGATAAACTGTCTGGCAAGTACCAATTTCCCAAGAAATAAATACAATTAAGCAAATTTGGTGAAGCTAAAACGATTTGATGATAAACTAAGCAAAAACTATCTGAATTCAATTAAACCAATTGTGAAGCAATCACATGGAATATTGTGAAAAATTTCCCAGCATCATCAAAGATTTTAGTCCCCGAACATTCGTTCAACTGATAACATGTCTTTAAGGCAAGTTTTTTAAAAGTTTAGCCTACTTGACATAATAATCGGCCGATATTTTATAGTAAAGTTTTGATGTTTGTTACAATTATTTATAGGAAAACTTATCCAGTCAATTCTCCATACATGGTTGTCACTTAGAATCCTAATAATATGGAATCAGATCATCTCCAATACCTCTACAATGATAAGCTGTTCCACCGGGCCTAAATCAATTGCTCACCAAATTATAATGCTCTTTCCAAATCGCCCAACTTGCAAAATCAGAATGGTCACTACTCAAAAGCAAATCTGGAAATGTCCTTGAATCGATCCAGTATTCCTACTCGAGTTGATCCAGGACTTCTTAAAATTTAAAAGATTACAAGAGGAGACAGATAAACTTAATGATAAAGAAAAAGGTTAGAGAAACAGGCAGGGATTTGATCAAAAAATGAATAATGCAGATAGACTTCGTCATGAGCCAAATCGTAGAAACCTTCTCAAAAGAAGACAAGATAAGAAGAAATTCAAAGCAAAGGCATTGTAGTAACAGGAGGAAGAGAAGGATGATAACACAGGAAAAAATTCCAAAGTAGACAGGACGATATCTTAAACTCAAGAGGCAGTTTAAATGATCCCGCTTCTCATAGAGGCTCTGTTGATCACCTTAAGAGTGTTAATGCCAATAAAAGACCACATGAATCAGAACTTGATATATTGAGCTAACTGTTCAAACAGAGACACCCCTCCCACCCCAAAAACATCCCTATTCATATGAAAATTTCGATTGACGATGTTTAAATTATTTTCCTTCACGACATCTTGATCACATAATACTTTTTTTTTATTTTTTTTCAACAAATCAAATGCTTCTCTTTATCATATTTCTTATTTAACAACTTTCACTACGTCCGCCGACTTTTTTATTGAGATGCTTCCATAGAAAATTAATAAAAGTATATTTCCATTGATCCGATAATAATATAATAAAATTTATGAGCCAACAAACTCATACAACTTTATTTAATCTGTATTCAAAATATGATTAATATTTTTACTATTAAAACATTTTTATAGAAACTAATAGTTATGGAAAAAATACATATGAAAGAATTTTAAAATAAAACCGTATTTAAGCATTTATTATTATTTTCAAATTAACTCTCTTTAAATAAATCAAGAAGTTATTTATATTTAAATTAGTCCCTTTACAAACTAATTAATAATAAATGCTTAAATTAGGTTTTATTTTAAAAATTCTTTCATATGTATATTTTCCATAACTATTAGTTTCTATAAAAATGGTAATAGTAAGTAATAATATTAGAAAATTGACAAAATTTTTAAAATATTAATCATATTTTGAATACAGATTAAATAAAGTTGTATGAGTTTTTTGGCTCATATATTTTATAATATTATTATCGAATCAATGGAAACATACTTTTAATTAATTTTCTAAGGGAGCATCTCAATAAAAAAGTCGGCGGACGTAAAAAAAGTTGTTAAATAAGAAATATGATAAAGAGAAGCATTTGATTTGTTGAAAAAAAATTTAAAAAAAATATTATTTGATCAAGATGTCGTGAAGGAAAATGATTTAAACATCTACAATCAAAATTTTCTTATGAATAGGGATGTTTTTGGGGGTGGGAAGGGGGTCTAGTTAAGGTGGGAGGTGGGTCTCGGTTGGAACAGCTAACAGAGCTAAAAACAGTAAAATGTTAAAAACTAATTAAAGTCATCAGTCGAACAATTAATTAACAGCTGCACAACCCAGGTGTCAAGAATTCCACAAGCAATAATTGCCAAAATATATCACATTCTAATCATGCAAAAGCTCAAAAGCAATAGCTCCAAAGCAGTTCGAATTCTTCTACTGGGAGTATGAATGCATTATCTCAGAAACCAATCTCATAAACTTCAAAGCCAGCAAGCTACTCGACAGTCCAAGGAACCCGATGGAGGTCTTAAAACTATTCAAAAGGAGAAGTTCAAGGAGACTTAAAATTATATAGTGTCAAACCAGATCATTAATTAGGAGGAAATTTTTGAAAGTGATGATGAAGATAAGGGTATTCATAAAAACCAGACTAACACAACCAGCCAGGCCATAAAAAAACACCTACTAAAATAATAAACAAAAAGTAATAGAAATCCTAAGTTGCTAACACAGGAGGGCATTAGCAAAGCATCTTACAGGATGCAATATAAAAAACTGGCTCCAATAAGTAGAACTCGTCTTAGTCAAAACAGACAAAAGCTCCCGCTACCAATAAGTAAACTTTCTTTTAAATAAATATTTATAGAGGAAACAGACAATTCTTAAGTGAAGGATAACCAGAGAAATTCGAGATAAAAATAAAAGCGCTTTCAATCAGGAACAATTACAATACCAAAATAAAAATGCCGATGATTCAACTAATCATAGCGCAAAGTCCGGAAATTAGCTTCAGATTAAATAGTAGATTTAACAGAAGCATGGTACTCAGCCCCCAAATATCAAGAACCCTTTTAAGAAGTGAAACTGAGGATAGTCCACTGACAAAAGCTATTCAAGCTACTTAGCCAGCTCAAACCTAATAAGTTTTCAAGTATATTTTCCCTTATTTTTATCTGCAAAATGCAGTTTTTGATGTTAATTATATGTTTAGTTTTTTACAAGCATTTATTTTACTCTATTTTAATTATGACAAATTCTAATCTTTTAATAATCCAATTTAAATCAAGATATTCTCAACGAGATTGGCCGATTTAATTATGAATAAGCGGAATTCCAGGTCTAGTCTATTCTTAAATTTCGAAAGTTTTTATCAACAGCTCTCCAACTGCTGTCAAAAATTATGATCTACCTGCCTACCCCACTGCTGCCGCTGTTTTACTTCTTGAACCTCTCGTCTAGTTTGTATTCTTTCAGCTTAGTTAACCCAAGCCTATAGTTAAACTCCAGTGAGCAGCCTTAACTAAAGTTGTCTTCAAAAAACCTGAATGTTTAATGCGTGATGTTTGTTACACTCATGTCGGTTTTGCCCAACTCAAAATTTGGGTAGCGTTTCAGGTTCTCCTGTCTTCTGTTCCTACTTTGGCGAAAACGGCTTATCAACTCAGACTACTTGTACCCTAGGTAAGTGTGATGATAGCTTATATCTGATGGCCTCTTCATACCTGAGTTGAAAAAATCAATTACCATCTTATTATTCTATGTTCATAACTTAATTCTATAGATCACAGCCAGTTCGCCTCAAAATTTGGACAGCATTTCAGCTTTTCCAGTCTTCACAGTTCACCCCAACAAAATCCCTCTACTAACACTGACCCCTAAGACCTTAATTAAGTTGAACAAAGACCAGGTTCTTCTGGACTCTTACTATTTTGAGCAGGGAAAAATCCATTACTGTCTAATTCACATATTGGGCTATCTTTAAAACTACTATCTATAGATTACTTTCATGAAAACCACTAAACAAACTGCTTATGCTCTTTAAAACTTCTTGCCACCTAACTAGCACAATCACGTGATCGTTGACCACTCAGCCAAGGTCCTTAGCAGTTAAAGAATTGGGTATTGACTTTGAAAATCACTAAGGAGCCATCGGTGATGTTTGTTACACTTACAGTGATATTTATTTTGATATCTCAACATTTTGGCAGGGTTTCAGGTTTACTAAGGGTTCAAAAATTTAAACTTAAAATCCTCTCAGCACTAACTACTGATACTTAAAGTAAGTATCTTTATAACTATATACTACTGCATTTTGACTAATAGAGTAGAGAAAATCAATAATCTTTTTTCAAGTTTCCATGTTTCATTATTCCTTATTCCATTTATAGTTTAGAATCACAAAAACAAAAAAACTAAATTACTTACTGCTATAAACAACTAACTAGCTTCTTGTTGCTAAAGAGATAATCTTAGTGGTCCCCTAAAAAGGATTTTGGCTTACTTAAGTTACTAGTAGTAACCTAAAAGATTTGACAGAGTTTAACTACTGTGATTGGCTCTTCTACTCAAAACTAAGAATTGAATCTTAAAATTAAAATTATATTAGTGCATGTAATTCTTGAATCATCAATTTTACTGCAACTACTATTTCTGCTGCTATTATCGCTGCTTCTAATACTGTCATTAAAATTAATGCAAATATTAATGGGGATCCCTTGAAATCGTATTTTTCACAAGTCTTCTCAGATATTTATGAATTCTTGACAAGTATCATCCAATTCCACATGACTACATTCTGTATTGAAATTTTATATCACCTCAGAGTAAACTCCAGAAGAGTTGAGCAACTTTGGCTATAGTTATACAAAACTCGCTTTAAATACAACTGTTTCAAGAATTGTGTAATTTTGCGAGGGAGGAGATAAAGATATTTGCTAGATTATGGCTGAATTCTTGAAAATCTGGATAGCCTGATGCTTTGTATAACCTCTGCTGAATATTTTTGACCACTTTGCCCAAATACTACTGATAAATCTGAAATGACACAGATTTCGACAACAAACACAAAATTTGGACACTCAAAATACTAAACTAGAATTTGACAGTTTTTTATAAGATACTCATTCATTTAATATATTTTGGAAATAAATGCAAGTAAAAGTGTCAATTTATACATATAAAATAGCATTTTGACCACTTTTTGTCTATATTACCTAAGACGCAGTAAATGAGTAGTAATAATATTATAAATGTAATTTGTATTTTAATTTTCACATTTTCCCGATTCGAATGTATTTTATCAATATTCTTCACTTTAACCTTGAAACCCAAGCTTTTGGGCTGGCCTTCTGCCTTTTAAGCTTACTCTATCATCTCTAGCTTGTCTATGTGTCATTTTCATGTCAAAAGCACTAATACCTAGCTATCATCATGAAATTTCTCAAAGTCAGATGGAGGGGTCATAAAGCTAGCCAAGCCAAAGTGCTGTTCTGAAAATGTTTCATATTCTAGATCGTAAGGCCAAATAAGACCCCATTTGCCTTGTATTTGAAGCCTGTCACTTCCCCTATTGCTTGGACTGCCCTATAATTGATTGTTATAATAAACACTATTTTCATTGATTATGATTAATTTAAGATCAAATGGGGTAGAGCTGGGCTAGACTCAAAAGGTGAGGAGGAGGCGATTTTTTGAAAATTTCAAGGCCAAAATAGTCGTTAGGACCGCCCTGACATTTCAAGATGAGTTATAGCCACTCCCACAATCAATCAACTTTTTCCTTCTATCTCGTCCTTCTAGACTGTATTAGCGATGCTTAAGTTGGGATGGTGAGATGGGAAGAGGATTGGAGAAAAAAAAATTTTTGTAAAATCATACTCTATTATCTGTTAGGGATATTAATAGTAATTTTGGTTATAGCCGATAATATTATAATAACCACTCCTCTAAATCCGCGGTTCCGACCACTTTTTCCTAGGCAAATGGTATTAGTAATGTTGCAAACCATCTTCCTGATTTTAAAAAAAAAGGTTTTGGAGTGATCAGATAGGTAGAGTTGAACTCCAAGGTGCATCCGAGAGAAATAAGGAGGGGTCGTTGGGTTTTGAGGCTAGATCAGAAATTGGGGGTCTCAACCTACCTATCTGAAGGTTGGTTTATAGAATTTTCACTTGACAAAATTAATCATTATAAAATCTTGAATTTTTGCGATCGCTTCAGCAATTATGATGTTTAAGTATCGAATTTGTTTGTTTAAATTAAAATAAGCATAATAAGAGAGTGAGGGGAAGTGTTGGAGCAGGATCATTTTTAAAAAGAGTGAAATATAATAAGTTTTTAATGTTAAAGTTAAAATTTTATAATTTAATCAAAATCAAACTTAAACTAATGCCCCTAAATTGCTGAATTTTTCAATCTTATCGTGTCCATCACCTCTGCATCAATGGATGCCTATACATTTGCACCAGTTGACTTTATTGCCTTCTATAAATTTATAAAAGCAGGTAAAGTATAGATAAAGTCAACACTAACACTATTCTTACCTTAGCAGACACCTTTATATTTATAGAAATTTCCCTACATTTGACAATATTAACTATAGTTATACTAGAATTCAAGTATGCAAGCAATTATTAATTCATGTCCCTAATCTATAATTTAGTATTAAATTAGAATATGATTCCTTACCTCCAGAACAAGTAGAAAGTTATGCCGCAGAGTGCATTTTCGTAAAAGTAAGAATAAATTGTCTAATTTCAATGCAGGTGTATCAACGCTGCAAGTTAATCATAACAAACATACTGTGAGATATGTGGAAAAGTTATACTCAAGAGAACCCTAAAGAAGCACATTGCTTTTTAACATGCTGAAGATCTCGAGCTTGAGGAATAGAAGTTAGAATAAGCAATCGCTCAAGATCGCACTCAAAATCTAGAACCTTTGTAAACCTTGAGTGCCTCAACGCCAAGTGAAGAGTGTTTCTTCAGCAATTAAGATAGTTCCTAAAATTTAAGAAGTTCATAAGAGAGATATCTTTAACTTCCCAGAGAAGGCATGGGAATTCAATCAGCTGCAACTTAAGTGAAGCCTCACTCGAAGATTCTCAGCACGTAACCTTTGCAGGATTTTCCACCCCAATCTAAGTCATTAATTACATTAAATATTCAATATAGGTTTGCATTCAGCACCAGCTGCTAGCCAGAGGTGAGATTCTTGAAGAGGGGTATTTTGAATACCTTACATTTGTTGTGAAACTATACGCAGAGTAAATATATTAGCTGAAATCTTTGGTGTACTCTCAAGCCAAGCTTAATATTTTAAATACTAGAATCAAAGAACAGTCCTTAAGTAACATTTATATCTCCAATCAATTTTACAATAGAATTTTGTGAACCCCAAAGTTATTGGGTTGATGCAAGAGAACAAGCGTTCCATCTTTGAATCTTACCTCAACAGTCAACTGGTTAGGTGAGTCAACAATAAAATGAGACCAATCCGAACTGTGCAGAGGCTCTTGAAAATTTAAGGACCAATGAGAAAATCGACATCGATATCTTTGATTTCTTAGGCTGCTCAAAGTTCAACTTTATACACTCTAAGACTTGTATCAGCTGGAAGCCTGGCACCTAAAAAGAGAAGCCTCGTAAGGGTCTACTGCCCTATCAACCATCATCAAAGCAAATTAATAATACCAGGAGTTTGTTTGAGCAAGGATGGTATATTGCAATTGTAATCGAAATAATAGTCAACCATTTTATGAGCTTCTCATACAAATCAACATCGTTTCAGCACCACTGCCTCATCACTTATCTCAAGTAGTGGTTATATGAGGAAAAAATCACTTAGAGTATACCACATCAAGACCAGCAAAGGCGAGGAACTGATATCTATCCCAAAGAGAAATGAAAACTTGATATGCCATCTGCTTCACCCCGGTACTAAAATTTACAAGGGTACTATACAGTATCTAAAGAGTCAAGTATCAAAGAAATTTAAGCAATTAAAGATTCAACCTCAGAATATTCTTCCTCCACACCTGCACTTTTGATTGGCAAGAATTAAAAAGCCCTCAACATGGGAACAGTGATGAAATTTCATTGCTTTTAAATGCCAAAGCATACTTGATTGTGAGGGTGATGGATTTACGAATGATAGTGAGTTTACACGAAATCGTTATAATGAAATTTAAATTTAGCTGTTAAAAAATTAATCACATTTATTTCATACCTTTCTCAACAGCCTTGATAATTATACGCTGTTTATTATAATATTGCCTATTAGTATTTATATTTCTATTTTAATTTATTTCAAAACCCCAAAACCCTCCTGTATATGGAATCACTGTCGTATTATATTAGAAGTGATGAATAGTATCTTAATTCACACTCTCATCACAGTTTTCATCGCAGTCAATTCAGAACTTTGGATTTCTCTGCAATCAAGAGTTAGAGGAAATCAAGCAGAGTGCGTTAAAGCCATAGTAGAAGACTATACTCAAGAGGACATCGGTCGTGCTGGGCACGAACTTCCCCTCAATTCCAAAACCATTGAAGCTCACTTACACCTCAGGGCACTCTCCTTAAAAAATGGGTAGGTGCCACCGTAAACGATGGGCATTCTGGGGGACAAATCACTAGACTGCCATTGGATAATGTTGAGTTAGCAGTATCATCGTTAGTTGAATTTGAAAGTTTGGTAACTGATGACTAGCCTTGTTATGGCCTCGAGCAATACCTTCGTATGATTAGAAAACAAATGCAGTCTATTGATTAGAGAAACTCAATATCATGCCTAAGAACGTTTAGATAAAGTAGAGCGATTAGCTGTGGAATGGCCTGCAAGACTTCATGAAAGAGCAGGGTAGGGATTTCGATTTATCAAATCGTGAGTACTCAAACAATTAACCAATTAATGGATCCTCCAAGAATCCTTACCTGAAACGCTGAGATGCGAAGCTAGCGTTAAAGAAAATATAAGTGGATTAACAATAAAAGGTGGAGGGTATGAAACCCTAGGATATAGCACTTGAGATGGGTGTGGATCGACGTTTTGTATACAAAGCAATTGAGAAGTTCACTAGTCTATTCCTTCTTTTCTTCCTTTAACATACCAGTTTCTTCATCGTTCTTTTCTGTGTGATAATCTTTGAGAAGGTAGCTATAGAGATAGTTAAGAAAGAAGCAGCTCTTCTTTATATCAGGGTATCTAGTTGATTTATTTTTTTAGTGATTTACATTAAAAAGGAACAGGAGAGAATCTATTTAAAGATATTGTAGTCTCCAACCATTAGGAAAGCTGTATTCTAGTTGAGGATGAATTACCTTGCCAGTT
Source organism: Oxytricha trifallax (assembly GCA_000711775.1). Classification (NCBI taxonomy): domain Eukaryota; phylum Ciliophora; class Spirotrichea; order Sporadotrichida; family Oxytrichidae; genus Oxytricha; species Oxytricha trifallax. The sequence goes on from ARYC01017960.1 coordinate 19,322, forward strand.
TAAAGGATAGAAACAAATTTTTAAGTTTTTCTCTAAGTGTAACAAGCATCCCTTTCACATTGACCAAAATTCGCTCTGAATTTCCAGTAGGATTAGCAACTCCCCCTTTGATACTTTGAGTAGGTCTGGAAGTATAATTTTGTAAGAGGACACTTCTTATGACAAGCTGCTGAACTGGGAGTTATTCAACTTTAGCATCACGTGTTCCTTCATACCAAAGTTAACTGTAACCTTGCGCTGACCATTTACAGTCTCAATGTACTCTTCCATACTGGGGACATCTGTGAGGTGGTAGTATTTCCTCTTAGACCAATCCCTGGTACCGATCATTAAGTGGTAAAGTCGTATGAGATTCAAGAATTTCAAGAGACCTTTGATTTTCTCCTGGTCTCTACTTTTAAACCTTGATAAATTGATTACACTGGGCTTATCTGTTGCTGCCTTTTATTCTTCATAAATGTCTAAACCACCATTCTAGTTCTCATTTTTTTGCTTGAACTCTGAGTTGTACTTACTTTGGAGCATTTCATCTTCCAGCTTTTTCATTTGGCTTTGTTAATATAAAATTATAATCTGGAATTGAGATTAGTTTAGGTGAATAAAGATATTTCTAATGAATTGCCTACCTTAAAATAGGTGTAGTTATATCTATAATTTTTATTCAAAACAGGAATGCTTAGTAGAGTAACGACTGGAAATAAAGTAAGGAAGATTCCCTGAAAATCCCTACTCATCTTCTTATGACTGTAACAAACATTACTCTGAGATTTATGAGCTTGAGGATCTGTATTTCAATTAAAGATAATTTTTTAAGAGGCCTATATGATTAACAATGCAAGTAATACAGAACAGATGCCCTAACTTAACTCAAGCCATTAATCACACAATTACTTTGAACTAGGGTGCAACCCTAACCTAGAGATAGACTCAGGAAGAGCTGCTTGAGGTTTTCGCAGTGAGAAAGCTTAAAAATAATCGTGCTGCTTCTAGTCTCAAAAGATGAGAGAAAAAGTAAGAGTATTAAAGTCAAGATGACTTACCTCACCAGTTCACCTAGTAAAGAAACTCAACTTAACAGAACTACCTCCCCTTAAACTCTGACCTAGCTTGTTTCAAACTCATACCTATAAAGAGTTAACAAAAATTCAAACCCAACTGAGGAAGGGTTTCAAATTAAGGTTAGCTTAACTTAACTAAGCTTAAGGTAAAGTGGTAATGAAGTACTTGTCTTAACAAGTAAACAAACTACAAACTGTAAAGCCAGTCTAACTTTTACTTTACTATTAGAATACTGCCTGAGTCGATTTACGTTTGAGGCTTTTACACCTCTCTACAGTCAGAGTGAGTACCTAGACTAGTAAAGTTTAAGTACCAACAAGTAATTTAAGTATATTTTTATAACTTAGTTTAGTAAAGTTCAAAACCTTCTGATTTTAAAGTGTGCAAATAACAAATTATCTCCAGTTACAGAAAATCAAAATCAAAAAGGTTCTCAGCATCTTAGGTTCTTACCAGTTTGAATATTCAAACGGCTGGTCCTCGGAAACGAGGTTAAATTAGATTCAATTTAATTATTAATTTACTTGTCTGAAACGTGTACCATCCGGGGAAACGATTTTTTTCAAAGTAACCAGTAGTGTTGGAACAATCCTAGCTTAGGACTAGTCAATTTGTGCATGTCCCTTTTTGTGTGTTTGTCCCATTTGTGTGTGTTGCCTCCCAATCAAGCTGAAACTAATTGACGTAATTGGACCAGACCAGTCGGTAGAAAGGATAAAAATCTTCATTCTTATAAACAATCCTTAGGTTTTGCTTTATTACAAGGGTCGTTATTCAAAGTAACCAATAATATTAGAACAATCCTAGCGCTGATATTAGTGGAGGCTTGATTAAATCTTAAAAATCAAATTAAAATCAAAACAAAATCAAAGTTAAAAAAATAAAAACAGTAGAAGATCGTTGGATACGTATTAATTTTAACCCCCTTTAATTTTAGGTACCTAAAAATCAAATCAGCAAATCAAAGAGGAGCTCCATACATCTAAACCCCAGAATATTTTTTTTAAAAAAATCAAATAACTTTTAGTTTTTTTTTACTATTTAATTTAGGTACCTTCAAATCTAGAACCCAGAGGCCTCTGAAAATAGCTAGGTATCAGTGAATGATGCTGCTTAAAACCATTAATTTTATTAATTCCCTTGTTTTATTTGTAACTTCAAGATCTTGAATTGACTAAATTAAGGTGCCACTTATAGCAAAAACGCTAAGACAACTTTGATAATGCTTGAAAACTAAACCCTTTTTCTCTTTAATTATTTTTATAGGTACTCTGTATGAGGCATTGACTATAAAAATTTCAACCTTACTAGGCAGAGAAAAATAAACTAGATTTAGAAAATAACTAAGCCTTTAATTAAAGTAAGTTAGAACAAAAAACGCTGCCAAAAAACTGAGAACTTTTAAATTACAGAGTGTAACAAGTATCACTCATGCTTGAGTGAACTTTTTTTTAATGTAAGTTTTTTTAAAAAAACTAGAACTCTGTTAATAGAACAGCCAATCACAGTATTTAGACCCCGTCAAATATTTTAGGGTAGAAGTATTAACTTAAGTAGGCCAAAATCCTTTTTTTTTAGGGGACCACTAAGATTAACTCTTAGCAACAAGAAGCTAGTTAGTTGTTCGTAGCAGTAAGTAATTTAGTATTTTGGTTTTTGTGATTCTAAACTATAAATAGAATAAGGAATATGAAACATGGAAATTTGACACAAAATTATTGATTTTATCAACTCTATTAGGCTGAGTGCAGTAGTATATAGTTATAGAGATACTTACTTTAGGTATCATAAGTTAATACTGAAAGGATTATCAGTTTAAATTTTTGAACTCCTTAGTAAACCTGAACGCTACCCAAATTTATAGTTGGTCAAAACCGACATGAGTGAAACAAACATCACTCATTAAACATTCAGGTTTTTTGAAGACAACCTTAGTTAAGGCTGCTCACTGGAGTTTAACTATAGGCTTGGGTTAACTAAGCTGAAAGAATACAAACTAGACGAGAGGTTCAAGAAGTAAAACAGCGGCAGCAGTGGGGTAGGCAGGTAGATCATAATTTTTGACAGCAGTTGGAGAGCTGTTGATAAAAACTTTCGAAATTTAAGAATAGACTAGACCTGGAATTCCGCTTATTCATAATTAAATCGGCCAATCTCGTTGAGAATATCTTGATTTAAATTGGATTATTAAAAGATTAGAATTTGTCATAATTAAAATAGAGTAAAATAAATGCTTGTAAAAAACTAAACATATAATTAACATCAAAAACTGCATTTTGCAGATAAAAATAAGGGAAAATATACTTGAAAACTTATTAGGTTTGAGCTGGCTAAGTAGCTTGAATAGCTTTTGTCAGTGGACTATCCTCAGTTTCACTTCTTAAAAGGGTTCTTGATATTTGGGGGCTGAGTACCATGCTTCTGTTAAATCTACTATTTAATCTGAAGCTAATTTCCGGACTTTGCGCTATGATTAGTTGAATCATCGGCATTTTTATTTTGGTATTGTAATTGTTCCTGATTGAAAGCGCTTTTATTTTTATCTCGAATTTCTCTGGTTATCCTTCACTTAAGAATTGTCTGTTTCCTCTATAAATATTTATTTAAAAGAAAGTTTACTTATTGGTAGCGGGAGCTTTTGTCTGTTTTGACTAAGACGAGTTCTACTTATTGGAGCCAGTTTTTTATATTGCATCCTGTAAGATGCTTTGCTAATGCCCTCCTGTGTTAGCAACTTAGGATTTCTATTACTTTTTGTTTATTATTTTAGTAGGTGTTTTTTTATGGCCTGGCTGGTTGTGTTAGTCTGGTTTTTATGAATACCCTTATCTTCATCATCACTTTCAAAAATTTCCTCCTAATTAATGATCTGGTTTGACACTATATAATTTTAAGTCTCCTTGAACTTCTCCTTTTGAATAGTTTTAAGACCTCCATCGGGTTCCTTGGACTGTCGAGTAGCTTGCTGGCTTTGAAGTTTATGAGATTGGTTTCTGAGATAATGCATTCATACTCCCAGTAGAAGAATTCGAACTGCTTTGGAGCTATTGCTTTTGAGCTTTTGCATGATTAGAATGTGATATATTTTGGCAATTATTGCTTGTGGAATTCTTGACACCTGGGTTGTGCAGCTGTTAATTAATTGTTCGACTGATGACTTTAATTAGTTTTTAACATTTTACTGTTTTTAGCTCTGTTAGCTGTTCCAACCGAGACCCACCTCCCACCTTAACTAGACCCCCTTCCCACCCCCAAAAACATCCCTATTCATAAGAAAATTTTGATTGTAGATGTTTAAATCATTTTCCTTCACGACATCTTGATCAAATAATATTTTTTTTAAATTTTTTTTCAACAAATCAAATGCTTCTCTTTATCATATTTCTTATTTAACAACTTTTTTTACGTCCGCCGACTTTTTTATTGAGATGCTCCCTTAGAAAATTAATTAAAAGTATGTTTCCATTGATTCGATAATAATATTATAAAATATATGAGCCAAAAAACTCATACAACTTTATTTAATCTGTATTCAAAATATGATTAATATTTTAAAAATTTTGTCAATTTTCTAATATTATTACTTACTATTACCATTTTTATAGAAACTAATAGTTATGGAAAATATACATATGAAAGAATTTTTAAAATAAAACCTAATTTAAGCATTTATTATTAATTAGTTTGTAAAGGGACTAATTTAAATATAAATAACTTCTTGATTTATTTAAAGAGAGTTAATTTGAAAATAATAATAAATGCTTAAATACGGTTTTATTTTAAAATTCTTTCATATGTATTTTTTCCATAACTATTAGTTTCTATAAAAATGTTTTAATAGTAAAAATATTAATCATATTTTGAATACAGATTAAATAAAGTTGTATGAGTTTGTTGGCTCATAAATTTTATTATATTATTATCGGATCAATGGAAATATACTTTTATTAATTTTCTATGGAAGCATCTCAATAAAAAAGTCGGCGGACGTAGTGAAAGTTGTTAAATAAGAAATATGATAAAGAGAAGCATTTGATTTGTTGAAAAAAAAAAAAAAAGTATTATGTGATCAAGATGTCGTGAAGGAAAATAATTTAAACATCGTCAATCGAAATTTTCATATGAATAGGGATGTTTTTGGGGTGGGAGGGGTGTCTCTGTTTGAACAGTTAGCTCAATATATCAAGTTCTGATTCATGTGGTCTTTTATTGGCATTAACACTCTTAAGGTGATCAACAGAGCCTCTATGAGAAGCGGGATCATTTAAACTGCCTCTTGAGTTTAAGATATCGTCCTGTCTACTTTGGAATTTTTTCCTGTGTTATCATCCTTCTCTTCCTCCTGTTACTACAATGCCTTTGCTTTGAATTTCTTCTTATCTTGTCTTCTTTTGAGAAGGTTTCTACGATTTGGCTCATGACGAAGTCTATCTGCATTATTCATTTTTTGATCAAATCCCTGCCTGTTTCTCTAACCTTTTTCTTTATCATTAAGTTTATCTGTCTCCTCTTGTAATCTTTTAAATTTTAAGAAGTCCTGGATCAACTCGAGTAGGAATACTGGATCGATTCAAGGACATTTCCAGATTTGCTTTTGAGTAGTGACCATTCTGATTTTGCAAGTTGGGCGATTTGGAAAGAGCATTATAATTTGGTGAGCAATTGATTTAGGCCCGGTGGAACAGCTTATCATTGTAGAGGTATTGGAGATGATCTGATTCCATATTATTAGGATTCTAAGTGACAACCATGTATGGAGAATTGACTGGATAAGTTTTCCTATAAATAATTGTAACAAACATCAAAACTTTACTATAAAATATCGGCCGATTATTATGTCAAGTAGGCTAAACTTTTAAAAAACTTGCCTTAAAGACATGTTATCAGTTGAACGAATGTTCGGGGACTAAAATCTTTGATGATGCTGGGAAATTTTTCACAATATTCCATGTGATTGCTTCACAATTGGTTTAATTGAATTCAGATAGTTTTTGCTTAGTTTATCATCAAATCGTTTTAGCTTCACCAAATTTGCTTAATTGTATTTATTTCTTGGGAAATTGGTACTTGCCAGACAGTTTATCATATTAATTCTCAAGTCATAAGGGATCTCAAAGTTAAGCTTAAAATGTTTTGTTTTTTTTCTCTAAAGGAACCAGTGAAACCAACCCTCTCAATTGAATTGCATTTAATTTAAATATCTTACTTATTTCTGGTATCTTGCTCTTTATCTTTTGAAAGACATTATTTTGAATGTCCTCAAAAATTGTTTATGTAATGCTCCAACTCGACAGGGTTATACTCACTCTCGCTGCTTTAAATTTGAATAATGATCTCAACAGAATGGTTCACGGTTTAAATGCAATACCAGGGGTCCAAATTCTCGTTGTCTTTCTCATAGTAGTTGAGCTCACTCTAGTTTCTTTCCAAGTAGTCTATACAAAATAAAAATAAATCAGAATTACCTTTTTCGTTTTCTTTCTAAATCATTTTGCGTAGTTGCAATATGTGCTCTTTAGTCTGCCATGAAGTTATGTCTGGATATATGTAGTCATAATTGTCCATACCTTTCTTTATAAGAGTATGTTATTGATTAAGCTTTCTCGTATGTCAACTCATCAATTTGGTGAATCAAATATTTTTCCCTCTCCTTAAATCTAATTCGTAATAAGTGAGTTCCTTTGCTCCATACCTATAGATTATAATTTAGGCTTATTTAATTAGTCTTACATGCTAAATTATATTTCTAACGAGTCCTAGCTCTAGGCATGAAGTCAGCAGGTCGATGGGCTAGTGTGAACCTGGGTTTTGACAGTCTGCTGCATTCATAAAAACGCAATGAGAAAGGAAATTTTAATCCCAGTTTGAATTCATCACTGCAGAACAACTAATCGATCAGATTGGAGACAAGCTTCTTCTCGTTGAATTAAGGATAATACCATTTTGGCAGAGCAATGACTCCCCTTTTCATAGACATGGCCTCAAGGTAGTTGAACTATTCTTCCCTTATCACTGCATACTGAGCCTTGGGGTATCTTCATCCTTGTTAATGTAGCAGAGCTCAACAATAATTGACGAATAACCATCTACCCATTCAGATATCAGCTTCTTGTTTTCATCAAAAATTTTCGTGAGAGCTGGCACTAAATTCAAGTTGTAGGATTTATTGTCAATTCTATGCACAAGTATGATTTGATACTAAGAAAGTCTGTAATCAAGGAACAGTATATTCATGATTGCCGCGAATGGAAATGATTGAGTATTAAGGAAATTTCTACCAGTAATGTGTAAAGGTGCTCATTAAGCAATCCAGCCAGTAACATTAATAATGCTCTCCTCTCAACATAAATCTTCCAGTCACAGAGAATTTTAGCAACTCCCATCAATTGGTCAAATAACTCGAAAGTGGCTCTTGCTTTTAAATATCTGGTCAAAAAACGAAGTTATTGCTAAAGGCCTACTTGTAGTTTCTATGTTGAAAATGCCTGAATTTATTTGTGCCCTGAGTGACTTGATAAGTATGATAACCGTTCATTAGCCTGTAATTCTCTGAATCAAAGAACGGAGATCCTGTAAAGATCTTTTTTTATTCGGGAATAATGTGCTCTCTGCATATCTGTTGATAAGCTCGGCAGAAATCATCATCCTGTTTAGAGTTGTGAACTCTGAAGGAGTGAAATTTGGAGCAGGAAAGGATGCTAAGTTAATTCTAATGAAAACAAGGTCAATCAAAACCCCAAAACCCCTTAATGAGGTTTATAAGTGCTTTGATATGTAGGGAATTTGTTAGGGGTTGGAGTTATTAATAGTTATTAATGTGAAATATTTAGTAAAAGTATTTAATTTAATCACTCAAAATGCACTTTTGGGTCATGTGGGAGAGGTTTAAAGTTTATCTTGCTTGACCACAACTCTATCTGATCTATTGATATGTCTGATCTTGAGTTTGGTTTTATTATTATTGACTCTGCCATTTGCTTCATTGATTGAGATACTCTTGTTTTGTCAATAAATTACTTTATTCTTTGCTTAGCATCTTTCTCGCACCTTGTAGAATAGTAATCATTGCGAGGCATATCGCACTCTATTATTATTGCTGCTAATGCCCAAACATCCCACTAAAAGTCACCATCTCTCCAGTCTTCTCTTTCTGGATAGTACCCTTGAGTTCCCATTACAGTTCAAGCCTTGATACTTCAACTCTTTAGGCTCTGTTGAAATCGATTATTGCTACTCTTACTGGTGAAAAGTTTATCATTATATTTTCTGGCTTTAAATCTCTGTGAACAAACCCTAACTTGTGAAGCTCTTTAATACCTTGTATGGTCTGAGTTGCTATTTATCCAAGTTACTTATGATTCCTTTGATCTGTTATGAAATCTCTTAGAGTCATTTCATAGAGTGGGAGTCTGAAAGCAACATGATCCTTGGCAAGGAGAACAGCATCTAGCTTGATTAAGTAACTACACTCTTTAAACTTTGCTTGAGTGAGTACTTGATACTCATTTGTAAACTCCATTTAATATTTATCATCACTTAAGAGATAGTTGAAGGGATACACCTTGTATGCGTATTGATGATTGTTGATAACTTTCTTATCAAAGGGGTCCTCTAGAATAAGATAACTTTAAAGAGAAGTATCTAAATCTATCTATACAAGTTCTGGTATTTTTTGTATTGAATTTTTATCATTATTTTTGATATTTCGGAGGTCAGTTGGTTGCGTGCACTCCTTACATACTCCGACTCTTTAGCTTATTCAGGCACTGCAACCTTAGAAAATTCTTAAGCTTTTCTTTTGTTGAGAAGCTTCAACTCAACTTCATGCTTTTCAACTTCAATGTCTTTTTTGTGAGCTTTTAAAAGATATTTCTTCAAATCTCTTGTATGAGAGTACTAATTATTTCCACTCAAAGCAATCATACTTTCCATCGATTTTCATGCTTTAAGTATACAGTTGGCTTGGCTTTGCTTGGCTTGTCTATTCTCCTTCATATGTCTATACCAGCTTGATTTATGAGCAAAATCTCTCTCAAACAGCTCACAAAAATAGACTTTAACTTCTTCAGTTTGTATAGGAATTTCATTAATACCTTTCTCCTCCATTCTGTCTCCCACATACTTGCTTGCCATTTATTTTCAATTATTAATTTCTATTTTAATAACAGAGACCTCAAGTGATAGCTCTGGTAGTTCTTTATGAGAGTTCATCTCACAGCTATCACACTTTTTATTGCTGCCAAAGGTAAGTCTCATTTAGTTTGATGGAAGGGCTGTTGTTTTTCTTAAAATGTTAGCGCTCATATTTAAATTTGAATTTAAAATTATAAAACTGCCTCTATAACTGAGAGCTTATATGAGAGCTTTGCAAGCCTACAAGTTTCAAGGGAAGTTTTAAGAGTATTAGAGAAAAAATATGAGTACTAAGAAACGATCCAGCTCTAAATCTGGGTTAAAGAACCAATTTAATTATCAATAATAAGTTGAATATAGCATGTACCATTTTAGGAGGTGCTCCTAATTAAGTACGTACTGTTTTAGGAGGTATTTATTTTTATGAACAAAATTAGGGTGCTCCTAATTAAGAACTCACATTTTAAGATACTGCTCCTAATTAAGTACTAGCATTTTAGGAGCTGCTCCTAATTAAGTACATACCAATTTAAATTTAAAAATATGGAACTATAACAGTAGAAATTGATATCAATCTCTCAAGTTTGAAACCATTTCTCAAAACTTTCTATATATCCTTTTAAGAGGTTGACCTCCTATAGGATGCCCATATTTAATAGTAAGTTTTACAAAAGTATATAATTGAAATCAATAAACTTAAATTTGAATAACATTTCTTAGATCTGTAAACAAGATGGAGTCAATGAAGGATGCAATGAAAAGAGTGCAAGCACAAGAATTAATTCAAAGATTTAGAAGCAAGGAGGATTTGCACCGCTACCTGGTGCAGCAAGGTAATGAACTTATAGTAACTCATTTTGATTATATAGTTGGTTTGTTCTTGCCAACGATGGAAGATAAAACCCCAAAAGTAATTTTTTAGAGAATCGTTGGTTGTTAAAATTTTGAAGAAATTAATTAGGAATTAATCGAAGAAAAAGTCAAAACCCATTAGAGAGATTAGAAAAACTAGTGGAAAGTGAAAAATTAAAAAAGTGATTTATTATACTTTAATTTAAACTATTAAACGATTAAATATTTAAAATAACAAAACATGGCAGACTTTGTTGCTGTCGAGTCTTTCAGCAAATGTTGAGCTAGTGGGACAAACTTAAGGTCATTCGGTAGCCCTTTAAAAACTAGGGTGAATTTGGGTTCTCGGGGCACACAGCACACGCCCTGGCGAAGTTGCGCTTGATGTAGTTTTGGCAGTCTCCCGGTCTACTAATTAATCACAACTCTCACTCAAGACAGCTGCATCAGGGAATGCCCAGTCTCTCACGCAAAGAAAGACCAGTCTGGAGATGTCATCGCCTGGGAGGAAGCTCTGCTCTTGAGCATTGGACTTGAGGAATCGCGATACCTGGGCGCGGGGATCAAGCAATGGGTACTGAGTGGCATCGGCGCCTACCAATAGGCAAGCAGGGAGGCATTCAGCTGCTCCACGAGTTGAGTAGAGGAGTGCTCGGACATCGGGACCTCGTCATGAGTCGACAATGACTGCTCGACTAGGGGGCTGCGGTTATCACCAAGGAACTGTACATTCTTTGATGGCTTGGCCTCAGGAGGAGCGCTAGTGGTAGCAATTGCAGAGGATTAGTGCTCTGTCTACTCATCAGAGCCGTTGGACCCCCTTCTTTGGCCAGGGAGTTGCGTGAAGTCAGCATGCACAAGCACAAGTGCAGACTACGAGGACCACCTAGATTTCCTCTAACATGAGTTGCAGATTTCTTCAAAGGCTATTAGGAATTCATTTAGAGATTTCCTCTGGATCACAGAGCTTTTCTTCTAAAGCCCAAGCCACTTTTCCAGCCCAAGTCTGAATTGGAATCCTGAGGCGCTCCAGGAGAAGGGCATTAAAAGCCCCCTGGCGAAAGGGGGTCCAACGGCTCTGATGAGTAGACAGAGCACTAATCCACTGCAATTGCTACCACTAGCGCTCCTCCTGAGGCCAAGCCATCAAAGAATGTACAGGTCTTGCGCAGCCCCCTAATCGAACAGCCATTGTCGACTCATGACGAGGTCCCGATGTCCGAGCACTCCTCTACCCAACTCGTGGAGCAGCTGAATGCCTCACTGCTTGCCTATAGGTAGGACCCAATGCCACTCAGTACCCATTGCTTAATCCCCGCGCCCAGGTATCGCGATTCCTCAAGGCCAATGCTCAAGAGCAGAGCTTCCCCCCAGGCGATGACATCTCCAGACTGGTCTTTCTTCGCGTGAGAGACTGGGCATTCCCTGATGCAGCTGTCTTGAGTGAGAGTTGTGATTAATTAGTAGACCGGGAGACTGCCAAAACTACATCAAGCGCAACTTCGCCAGGGCGTGTGCTGTGTGCCCCGAGAACCCAAATTCACCCTAGTTTTTAAAGGGCTACCGAATGACCTTAAGTTTGTCCCACTAGCTCAACATTTGCTGAAAGACTCGACAGCAACAAAGTCTGCCATGTTTTGTTATTTTAAATATTTAATCGTTTAATAGTTTAAATTAAAGTATAATAAATCACTTTTTTAATTTTTCACTTTCCACTAGTTTTTCTAATCTCTCTAATGGGTTTTGACTTTTTTATCGATTAATTCCTAATTAATTTCTTCAAATTTTAACACCACGATTCTCAAAAAATTATTTAGGAGGTTTACCAAAAATTCATTTCTAAGAGCGATACTCTGCGAAGAGAAGAAAGCATTGAAAACTTAAGATGTAAAGTTTGCAGAGATTCCAAACTATCCAGAAATCTCAGTGACTAACTTATATGATGATGCTATGAACGACCAAGAGGTTTCACTGTACCTGCCTACTAAGAAGCAGTTGCAAATAAACTACCTGAAAGAAAATATTTCTTTGGCATAATTGCAACAATCAAAGGTGATTACTTGAAAGAAAATATCCAAAAATCTCATAAGAAAAGGTACAGCATCTCTTCAGAAGATAAGGACAAACAAGGGATCAAGATAAGTGAGAGCTGGCTATCAGAACTGCAGAAGCACCCTTATATTTCAAGTAAGATTTGTAGCTTAACTCTATAGAAAAATCTGGTACTGGCATCTTTTTGATGAAGGAATAGAGCAAGCCTCACAGAGAGAGAAAGTCGCAGACAAAGTATGAATTAGCAAGAGACTTTATTCAAATATTTAGCCGCCAGAGTCAATGAACATAGATGCTGGAACGAGCAGCAAGAGAAGAAACTTAGGAGGAGGAAGCAAGAAGTAGAAGAAAAGAAAGAGAAGCCAGCTCCCTCTAAAGAATTTTAAATGTGACTTATATATTCATTAACTTGACTACAAAACTTATCTATATACATTCACTTTCTTCTTTAGCACACTTTTATGCCAACTAATTATCAACTCTCCTAGCTGAACTTTTAATAAAGTCTACTGTATCGATAGGTAGGTCATGCATCAAGTGGTATAACAGCAGTTTCTTGTAAAGACCTTTTAATATACCCCAGTAGAACTCAATTCCATTAAACTAGGGACTGTAAGGTACGTTGAACACTGGCGTCATTCTAAGTTGTTCATAACTCTTCCTTGTTTCTTTAGTCTTAAGAACAGAAAGATTATCAACGAATAGTATAATCTCTTATTCAGGGTACTTCTTCTCAGCTGCTCTAAAAACTTAATATACTACTCTGTCTTAATAGAGCGAGGAGGAATAACATAAGTTTCTAAACCAGCATCCTCACTAATACCTCCAAAAATTGCCATTGTTTATAACTTGACTTTCTAGTCATATACTTCTATGTTACTATCCCTCTTATACCAAGACTTCTAGATGAAAGTGTTGAATGTAAACACAGCCTCGTCAGCATGAATAAACTTAATATTATTCTATTAGGCTCTCTGCATTTAATTATAAATATAATTTAGGTTATTGTTGTAAAATGGCAGAGTGAAATCAGTTACTCTCTTGATACGATTAACACCTTTGTAAGAAAAACCATTACGTTTATAGATGTTGGATATAGACTAAGCAGAGATCTTCAACTCAGGGAATTGGCGATGAAACATAGTAGCTCGTTGGTCTAAAGAGAAGTGAGCCCAATACTTTAAAATTTTCTCATTAATAAGATAGTCAATATGCTTCTATAGAAATTTTGACTACCTCTTAAGTTTAGAATTCAGCTACTATTGCTTTAATTATAGTGCTATAAGACAGTGAGAGCGAACAGTTGATGAACTACGCTTTAAGAGCAGTGCAATAGACTTTTAGTTCAGTACTGGTTTGAGTTATTCACTAAACATATAACATCAATAACGCAGTTTAAACACTAAATCTATATACTCTTCATCATAAATAGAACCCAAAAGCTTGTAATTTTAGTCTCGCATTTAATTAATAACCCCAACCCCTCACAAATTCCCTACAAATCAAAGCACTTATAAACCTCATTAAGGGGTTTTGGGGTTTTGAATGTTATCTTTGTTGGTAGCGAGAGTTTTAAAGTCCATACGGAGCTCTTTCTATTCGCCTCTTTTTAAATTTTTTGTATAGGCTGTTTCATCAGTTTCTTTATAAACAGATGACTTGCTGGATAGAGATTTAATAGGCTTTTCTTCATTGCACTATAAATTATTTCTTATCTTTTGAAAAATTGTGCTGAGATCCTGTTTCACTTTAAAGTTACCCTTAACTTTAGATAGGGGAGGAATATTTGAGGGTGCTTATTATTCAGTTACTGCTGCATCTCTTATTAGCCTAGCAACTGTCAAGCTTCTTTAAGTGCTTGCTCTTAAGCTTTCTCCTCCGCTTTAGCTTTCTCCCTGTTTTAAATACAACTTCTACGTCTTTCTACTTGGATAGTAGTAGTAGCAAGTTCGATCCATTGAATCTTGAGGAGGTTGTTATCGCATTTGTGATTGGCATTTATTTAAAAGAGCACCTAGAACCACCAGTCTTTGATTTGATTTTCGGTGAAATCATTTCTGTAACCTTCTAACTTCTCTTCAACTTGATTATGGAGATTCTGAAAAGTTAAAGGATTATTCAGACAATCCATAAGAGAATCCTTATGATGATCTTTCTTGTTTTAGAGAATTTGCTCACTGATATTTTATTAGCTCTTCTAAGGAGTGTACGACTCGTAATGTCTAATGTTAAATTGTTTGGTATACTCGCTGACTGTCATTTAAGTATTTATGATTTAGTAATGAAGCCTTGAGTTTTTATTTCTGTAACTGCTGCGAAACTAACTTGATCTTTTATTTTATGAAAGTAGGTTATCTTCCAATAATAAGCTTTTCTCATTTTGATTGACGTCCATCAGGTTCATACCTGTTCCCTAAAGTATTTTGTCAAATTTGTTAACAGGTTCTGGGTCTCTATCTTCTTCCTCATTTAATTCATACTCCTCTTTGGCTATAAATACCTCTTCTAATTAGTATTCCTAATCAGAATTCTCCATTTTGCTGAGAGTAGGAGTTTTCCCATCATTTTCTTAATAGAGAAAATACAAGGATGCGTGAAACTGTTAAATTTCCTAAAAATGGATCAAAACTAATACCTCACTTGTGAAAACTCTTGGTTTTGACGGTTCCCTTCAAATGCTAGTGAAGGGTTTGTATAGAATTGCTTTTCTAGCTTCTTTTATCAATTTTTTGGGTGTACACCTTTTCTTAAAAGTGATACATTTAGTATCATACATTACAGCAGCCTCAGGACCATTGTCGATTTCCTCCTATAGTTAGCTATCGAATTTAAGACCAGGAACTTGATTTTTTCTTAAAAGTAAACAGAAGTCAAGATCTTAAGATTTTCTAAGCAAGGTTAGGGGTTCTTGCAATATTATTTGAAAAAAAAAATAAAAAAATTAGATAAATGAGATCCATGAATGACAGCTGTCAAAGAGTTAGAAAATTTTACTAATTTAGCGTTTTTTTTATTAGAATCTGTATTCATTGCTCTTTTAAGAAACTATAGAGTGCGATTAGACTCTTGGGGATGAGTAGATGTAATGAAATTAAACACACTGTAACGCAGGTAGGTGTTGTAATCACAGGATGGCTAAATAATTACGTCTACAGTATGCAAAAATTCTAAACAGATTTCAGAGTGGTCAAGAGTATTTAAGAGAGAACTTTAATGATCAAAGAAGATCTAAATTTCCATATCAGGACTGGAATTTTCAAGCTTTAGTTGCGTGCCCATAAATTAATAATAATAAATTATAATCTGGCGATGTTTCAGGATTAAATATAATAAAATTAAAGAGTTTAAATTATATAAACAGCTTATCCTGTCATCTCTCCACAAACCATAAAGCAAGGCCCCTTCAATTAAGGGCCAAAAGAAACTGCCACAGAATGAGAAAGCAAGCATAGCTCGAAGTCTGGCTTCTATCTCTTACACATCAATCAGTTATCAGTGATGAGATCCTGGACTCCAATTCCCTATAAGATATCAAGCACAGCAAAGTAAAGGTGCATCAGAAGATCATCACAAAGTGGACGTCAGTGATCTTGGGCAATCTCTTCCATAATATGATTTAGAAGTCCAAGTTCACCTACAGCTCGGGCAAGGTAATCAATGCCGACGAGGTGCCACCTCATGTGTCATATTTGGCGGCTGGAATCATTATCAAACTCCCCTTGGAATCAATCGCCTAATACCTGAAAAAGAATGTTGATGTTTGTTACATGCAAGAGGATGATGAGCTGTGTGGGTTCTTGGAGTCTTGTCTATAGAGTATTAAAACTGGGAATGTTTTGCTATAAATTAGAAGAAAGTAGGCAATGGAATTTGAACTGCAATGGCTGACAACTAGCAGAGAACGGTAACTCTGAACCCCGATCTCACAAAGAACTCTAAAGTCATTCAGAAAATACTTAAGAGAATTGGTAATAAAAAGAGAGACAAGAATGCAGATAAAAACTCTTTTTTAAAGAAGCGAGAGGCCAAGCTGGCCATTAAGAAATTTGATGCTATAAGCCTGTACTTTAATGATCACTTGAAGCCCAGACAGATTGCCAAGAAGTTGAGGATAGGGGTAGACATGGTTTATAGGATAGTTGAAAAGTTCAAGCATGAGATTCAACACACGATTCATGAACCCAAGGCCTTGCAAAAGGTGCCAAGAAAAGGAGTTACTGATAACCCTCTTCTGCTAGATTCGATTCAAAGTTATTTGGAACTGAATGGTATCTACCAGGTCACTGGTTAGAAGCTGCACAACTATCTCAGAGATATATCTGAAAATAACCCTGAGGCTATAGCTCTCAAAGTGCCTTGCGCAGTAACTTTGAAAAAGGTTTTGAAAGAGAAATTCTATTTAAGATTTGGGAAGATACAGGCTGCCAATACAGAGTATCGTGACCCCAGCTATAACGATAAAAGGCTGTGGATAAGTCGCCTGCTTTTGCAGTTCCTACTTTAGGATGCGGTGATCATTTCAGTGGATGAAAGCAACTTTAGGTCTGACTCGATGCCCCAAAGTAGTGAGCTTTCAATATCAATGATACGTATCGACAAAGCAAAAGTGAATCACGACTGTAACAAACCTTACCCGTAGGCAACCTCATTCTGGTGAGCGATTCCAAACTTTTTATGGCCAATAATTACTTGGGAGGTTTTAGGATTATAGTGTCAGTGTATAGGAAGTGATTTGCGACTCTGCTTTACCAAATTTGAGGATAACCTCTATAAATATCGTCCCTGAGCCATCTAATCCTAAGTTGCAGAATTCTCCAATTTAAGCCAAAAATTTCTAAAATTGCATGTTGAAAGTAAGTCATCAAAATCCTAAAAATCGTAAGGATTGGATCATAATTTAATAAAAACTTTCATAAAAAAAGCCTGGAACTTTTCAAGTCAAATTCTGTACAAGGGAGGTTTAGAATCAGAAAAATTAGAGGCCTTGATCTTAGGTAAGAGGAGCATGTAAAATCAAAACCAATTTTGAAATCCAGCAGCCTGGGATCTTCAAGTATTGATTCGAAGAACGTAATTTCTTGGTTTTATATTGTTAAGAAAAAATCGAGATTTTAGGTCAGGACCTCCTAATAATAAACTCCAGCTTATAAATCAAAACCAACTCTGAAAAAAGATCTCTCCCCAATTCCTAAAGTGTTAGAGAACCTGAACCTGTTGTTGAGCTTGACAAAAAATTTAGGAATCTCAGGATCGCAAGCTCGATCAAGTCAATGGTATCGGAGGATTTGCCTGCGAAGAAATTGAGGAGTGGTTCACTTCAGTCCTGGATCGAATTGCTAAGTTGAAGTTGTCAAGCTTGAGGAAGAAATGGGTGGACTTGGTGGGAGAAAAACTAAAAGAGAATCGATTTGGTATCACTCCTAAAAAGCTAAGGTTGTCCTAGAATGTGAGCAACACTTTTATTGATTTGCTCGGCGAGAGTCAAGGTAGCAATTGCTATTGATTTAAAGACAAAATATAGGCTTCAACTTGAAGGAAGAGAGAGAAAAGTTTGAGCGTGATATACAGAGTATCTAAGATTACTTTGATGACAATCAGGAAGCATCCAAGTTTAAAAGCATTGCAGAATACCAGAGTGAAATGAAGCAAAATCTAGTAAGCTATGGCATGAAGGCGAGGTATCATTCGATCTAGAAGAGCCCCAATAAGAGGCAGCAGTTCTATATGTCATTTATAGCGGGCATATCTCAAGACTGAATCCTCTCAAGTCAAATCATAAAGGGAGCTTTCAAATCCTTCCTCTTCGAGAATTTCATCTATCATACCTTGCGAAGTGTGAGAACGGACAAAGATCTCAACTCTAAGTAATTGGTACTCTTGATGGATAACGCTTTCATTCATAAGTATTCAGAGATGCTCGAAACAGCCAGAATATTTAAGGTTAATGTTCTATTCAATGCCGAGTATTCGCCCTGGTTGAATCCTATAGAGTAGCTCTTTCGATCTTCAAGAAGCAACTCAAAGTTGACACTTAGCTAAAATAGCTTATTTTTGGTGAGTAAATTAATCTAATCAACTAATTTAATGCTATACTTAATTTTAAATTAATTAAATAAATCTAGGTACTCTACCGAGGTTTTTTATGTATAACCCTGTTTTACGGTGGAGTACCTTAAATATATTTATTGAATAAAATAAATATACTCTTATATTGCATTACTTTTAACAAAGAATATATTAAATAATAGTAAAGATATTTTTAAAATTTTTAATAAAATTTTATTGTTTTATTGTTCAGCATAATTTAAATATTTTTAGTTTTTTAAATAAATTAATTAATTTACTCAGCAAATTATAAATCACTTTTATTATTTAATGTATTCTTTGTTAAAAGTAATGCAATATTAGAGTATATTTATTTTAATTAATAAATATAATTAAGGTTCTCGACCGCAAAACATGTTTATACATAAAAAACCTCGGTAGAGTACATAGATTTATATAATTAAGTTAATATTAAAATTTAGCATTAACTTAGTTGATTAGATTAATTTACTCACCAAAAATAAGCTCTTTTGCTAAATTTAAACTCAAAGTAAGATAATCCCATCTAACATCTCAAGGCAGCAGCTCGTGAAGAGGGTCTCTGAATTCGTACTGAGCTTAATTGCAGAAGAAATTCAAGGCATGTGGGTGTTCAGTATCATAAATTGGCTGCACACTCTGCTCTATTGATTTGTCTGATGATGTTTGTTACAGAAGCAATTTATGTTGCTGAGCCTATTAAAGGAAATATCCCTTTATAAAAGTTTAATTTATAATACAAGTCTATAATGATAATAATAATAATCAATCATGGCAATTGCTATCGCACTTTCCCACTTTGTTTTTGAAGCAACCTTGACATATGCTTATGAAAGCAAGCAACCTTCATACATGATTCCAATCGTGCTTCTTTAAATGGAAGTCCAATCAATGCAGGATCTCTCTAATGTATTAGCATGCCTATTTCCGCCCTTCCCATTTCAGCTTCTAGAACTGTGATGGATAATGCGAATGACATTCATACATATGTTCATTACACTTATAAAACTTCTCTCTAATTAAGCCATGCCCTTTATACACTTGGTATCATACACAGCAAAAAGAAATAATAAAGGGCAATTTATCTCATATTTATACATAATTATCAAACTCACTACACTTCAAACGAAAAGGGTTTAAGGGTTTAGAATTACCCATCGAAGGGTGTTTTGGGGTTTTGAAATATGGTCCAGGGGTTTCTGGGTTATAAAATGGTGTTTTTATATAATTTAGGGGTTTTGATTAATTGGTTAAAAGAGTTTAATATTAAAAGCGTACACATATTATTTATTTATAAATTCTTATTTTCTCATTTTCCCATTTCATTTATATTTTAACAATAATAGAAATTTATATTTGAATTTAAACATAGCGGCTAACTTAAATCGGAAATCAGTTTCTCTTGGTGCTAGATAATTATATCTCAACTTTGGTTGGCCCACTAAAGAGCCTGAAAATATATATTGAGAGGGAGGTAGAGTTAAGAGCCCTTGAGTTTGAAGCTGAGGTCTTCAGACTTTAAGTTGTAAATAAGAAAGATAGTACAATGATGGGAGTCTAAACTATAATTGAAGATGTCGAGGGGTAAAAGAACAGTTACAAGTGGAAAATATTAAAACATTTAAATGCTAATACTGATAAAATTACTTTTCAGGCCACCTAAAAGATATAAATTCTGGAAAAGCTAAGATCAATTTCAAGCATTATAAAGTTAATGGAAGGTTTTAATGTAAAACTTGTATGAAGTCTTACACTCAGTCTGAAAAAGTTAAGAAGCAAATGCAGAGAGAGTGAGTTTTTAACGCAGGATGAAGAAACAGAAAGTTGTTTCAGCATTAGGAAATCTATTACTCTTGAGTTGTAAAAAAAGCAGCAGGAAATACTCAAGACAGAAAATCAATTGATGAATCAACCTGCAAGCAATACTCTTTTAGAATGCTTCTAAGCTAAAGCCATGAATATTCCTGCATAAAACGCAATTAATCTTAGTAGTTGTATTGATAATAACTTGCATTTAAGTGTCCCTAATTAGGCAAAGCTTAGAATGGTTGATGATTAAGCCAACAAATATACCATTTGAGCTATCTTATTAAGAATTAACAGTACTAAAATGAGTATGCTAACTAAAATATGCTTCTAAAAGAGGCTTAGAAAGAGATTACAAACACTTGCTTAAGTTAGATAGAGCTATTTTAAATTATGGTTTTATCACACTAAGTCTCAAGAAATTTGAAATGACTCTGAGGGACTATCTATATCAAAACAAATACCCTGATAACATAAATGATATTATATCAATTATGATTTAGGCTGTTAAGGATTTGCATAAACTTAGATATGTTCATAGAGATTTTAATCCTAAAAATAATTTGCTGAACCTTTGCCTTTTGGAGGTCGTAGTTATCGATTTCAGTAGAGCCTTAAGATTAGAGTAAGTTACCTTAGCAAAGGTTCTTGGCGCTCCGGGATAAATCCAAATTAGAGAGCAATTGACTAATGGCTCAGTTTAGTTAATGTTTGGGGAGTTGTTGCTATTTTATTAAAGTGCAATATATAAAAAGATGCCTTACTTTGGGATAATTGATATTCATTAAACATGCTTCAAATTCACAAAAAACATGCTTATTCTCTTTTAACACAAATAAGACCCCCAACTATACCCAAAAATAAAATAATTTATAAAACTTATTAAGGAGTTTTTGAAAAATGTAAAATTAATTTATATCATTTTATTAAATTTTTCAATTCAGTTTAGTAAAAAAAACTGTAATTTTAAGTAATGCTTAGATTAGTGAAATTGAAAGATGATGCTTATTACAAACATTTATTTTTTTATTCTAAAATTACAAAAGTTATTTGTATTTTAAATAAAACAATTTCAATAATTATTATCAAAATAGATTTAAAATGAGTTATTGTTAAAATAAAATTGAAATTGAATTAAATATGGAATTTTAGTATTTTTTAATTTTTTTATTAGTATTTTAACTGCTATTGATTTGGATTTGATATAATTTAACTGCCAATAATTTGACTCATCGATAAATCAAATTAAATTTATCATATCTTAACTGTAGATCCTTAAATTTAACTTTTAAATTTTTTAACTCTTGATAAATTAATATCTCTCTATAAAAATTAGCTACCAAAAATATTTAAAATGGAAAGAATAGACAAATATTTTAAGACCATATTTCATTCTTATAGTGTCCACAAATTATTTTCCCCCATCGATATAAATCGATTTTAAGTATTTCTCTTCTTCAAACTTCTACCTCACTCTCCAAGCAAAATACTTGAGGAGTCGATAAATTTTTTGCGCATTTAATCAAGTTTTATATTTTATATTCTTTGAGTATTTCATCAAGAAATTTATACTTATTTTTATCCTCAAAATACACATATTTGCATGAAATATTTTTGTGTTTCACTTAGATCGATATATCTTTCTCAGTGATTTTTTCATGGATTATGAGTAGGATGGAACATGTAGCTTATGTTTTGATCTACATTATTCCTTCAAGAGTCAAGACGTGAAAAAATCGCTCATTGAGATAATTTCATTACTTTTCAGGTACTCCACCAAATTTTGATGATTGTTACATTGTAACAAACATCACCTCTAGGTCATATATAGACACAATTCCGGACTCAACTCCAAAGGCAGGATTATGAACTCATCACTAGTCTATTACTTTGAAAATAGATATACTCCTCCATCACAGAACAACCTTTTGATTATGAGGGGGTCCGAAAAAGAAGATTTCAGGGTTTTCTCTCTTGAGTGAAGAGATATTGAAAAATTTAGAATTATGTTTTGATAGAAAATTCTATAAGCTAAGTAGAATAATTATATGAAAATTTATAGACATTAAGTTAGAGAGTTATTGAAGTCAAAAGTTAAAGCATCGATTTATCACTTTTCCTTCAATAACTTCCTTCAATGGAAGTTGAGTAGGATAGAAGTTGTAGTCCAGAGCCTAAGCTATCGAATGATGTATATTTTTCTGTACAAATTCTGTTAGGATGCATAAATAAATTGAAAATTAGGTCTAAAATTTTCGAAAATGAAGAGTAATAATGAAACGATTTTTCTCGAATGGCAAATTAGAAGTTGACAAACTCAAATCAAATCTTATGCAGATTATCTTATAAAGAGCCTTTCTTATCCTATTGTCAAATCATTAGCTAATTAAATTAGAGAGATAAATCAAAAATAAATCTGAAATGTAAAATTAGTGTGAAAACTTAAGTGTAACAAACGTCACTCATTTAAATACTTGAGGCAATTAAATTTAGATTTTTATGAAGAGCATATTGTGATCTATCATTTATTATCTTTAAGTTTTTCAATATCAATTTATTGAGCAGTGAAAACCCCAAACCCTTCAGGATAATTTTCGGATTTTTTAAAACCCAATTTCAAAAATTTGATTTTCATTAAATTATCCTGAAGGTTTAGGGGTTTTCACTGCTCAGTAAATTGATATTGAAAAACTTAAAGATAATAAATGATAGATCACAATATGCTCTTCATAAAAATCTAAATTTAATTGCCTCAAGTATTTAAATGAGTGACGTTTGTTACACTTAAGTTTTCACACTAATTTTACATTTCAGATTTATTTTTGATTTATCTCTCTAATTTAATTAGCTAATGATTTGACAATAGGATAAGAAAGGCTCTTTATAAGATAATCTGCATAAGATTTGATTTGAGTTTGTCAACTTCTAATTTGCCATTCGAGAAAAATCGTTTCATTATTACTCTTCATTTTCGAAAATTTTAGACCTAATTTTCAATTTATTTATGCATCCTAACAGAATTTGTACAGAAAAATATACATCATTCGATAGCTTAGGCTCTGGACTACAACTTCTATCCTACTCAACTTCCATTGAAGGAAGTTATTGAAGGAAAAGTGATAAATCGATGCTTTAACTTTTGACTTCAATAACTCTCTAACTTAATGTCTATAAATTTTCATATAATTATTCTACTTAGCTTATAGAATTTTCTATCAAAACATAATTCTAAATTTTTCAATATCTCTTCACTCAAGAGAGAAAACCCTGAAATCCTCTTTTTCGGACCCCCTCAAAATCAAAAGGTTGTTCTGTGATGGAAAAGGGAGTATATCTATTTTCAAAGTATTGCTAAAATAGATAAAAATAGGAAATTGTAGAAATTAATCAAAAATCATATTTATTATTTTAATTTTAACCAACTTTGCATTTCGTTTGTATTCGAACACTTATAGTAGCATTTATTGATTTTGATAATTTAAAGCAGTATTGATAGATTATATAACAGAATTCCTAAATTTGTTGACTAAATTCTTATCTTGGTAACTATTAGTAGTTTTTACTGTCCATCTTATAAAATGATTGGCAGTGATTGAAATCTATGACCAAATTCTTATGATTTAGAGTGGAATCTCCACAAATGGTCAATAACTCGTTGCTTAATGAGTGTAAGATGAAATTTAGGACCAGATCGTATTTTCCATGTTTTAAAACCCCCCAGCTCACCAGTTTTCAAGTCCTGCACGACTGTTTGAGCACCAAATTCGGCAGCTTTAGTGGAGGAGGAGCCAAAATGACTATTTCAATGATCGAAAATGAGAGAGGTTTTTGGATTTCTGGGTTTGATGAGTTTGAATTAAAACTTAAAAGTGTGATATGTAATAAGGGGCTTTTAATCAAGCAATTAAACGATTTAAACTGCTATTTGTGTAAGTATTGATTGTTTCAATAGCTCCTGCACCCTAACTCATCGTCTTTCATATCAATCTCACACAAATCCATGCTTGATGGTGCTGTACCACTGCTTCACGCTGAAAGCCCAGAGCTTGTTGACGTCTGTCTTGGTCATGGCCTTCAGAATCTGCGAGAGCCGCTTCACCAGGTGGATCCTATGAAAAGTTAGGTATAGTATGCTTACTTGCTGTCAGCTTGCTCTTATCAGAGGTGCCTCTTGATGTAGGAGAACAACTGCTCGATGGGGTTAAGCCAGGGTGAATACTCTGCATTGAAGAGGACAGTAACCTTGAACTTCCTAGCAGTCTCCAGTACCTCTGAATAATTGTGAATGACTGCGTTGTCTATGAGGAGCACGATCTTTTTATGGGCGAGATCCTTGTCTGTGCGCAGCTGGCGCAGGGTGTGATAGAGGAAGTTCTCAAACAGCACAGCATCGAAAGCCCCCTCAATAATTTGGTGGTTATCAATTGGTCTTTAGTGATTGCTGCTATGAAACTCATCGAGAACTGCTGCCTCTTAGTTTTATCCTTGGTTATAGAGAGATTTCTAGCCATAGTGCCATAAGTCCCTAACCTCTAGCTGACTTGCTGTCTGACAACTGCAATGGGAGTATAATGTTATGATGGTTATGCATCGATGTTACCAGAGTCTGCTATGGGTGCTTAGTCATTTCTCTAGTTGGGTATACTTAGCTTGGTATAAACTAAAGTAGTATAAAACCATGAAGCTATAGCTCACTTTCCTATTCCTTCACTGTGACTATACTGCTGCTCTCTGCCCTGCATGACAGCTGCAAGCGTCTAGGTTTAATACCTATCTAGTTTTCATGACCTGTTACATTGATCATCTCATTACCCTTACGCTTACTTGATTGCAGCCTGAGGCTGGCTAGGTTCTGAACTAATGGAGTAAGAGTGGAAGCCGATTTCAGAGGGGTTTATGGTTGACTTACAGGCTTCTTGGAAGAGCTTTATATTCTGATCGCGTTGGAGTGCTTCTGCAGGGATGTGTATTAAGCACTGCCCTCTGGGGCTTCCAAGATAGGTGACAACTGAGTATTCCTATATTTATCGCTGTACTTGACAGGGGTGGCAGCAATGCTCTGCTCCCTACTATTAAAGATTTGCTATTCCTAGGTGGAAGATTTCCTCCGTAACTTAAGAAATATCGATCGAAAGTTTGGCCTTGGAATCTTCGATGGAACAATTCCAGATCCAGCCATTATTCGTTCAGTATTTCTAACATGGTCCTCTTAACTTGGATAAAATCCTTACTCATTCTTGATATGCTGACGACGCTGTACTCAATCAGTTAAGAAAAAATAGCAATACTTACCTACTGGTTCCCGGAGTTGCTAAGAGTCTCAGATTTTCAGATTTCAGGTTATTTTCATCTTGAGTTGCAACTTGGCTTTACGAAATGGCAATGTTTGATCCATTAATTTAATCCTGCTACTTAACCCCAGTGATAATCGACATACCTGGTTCTCTATTGGGGTAGCCAGACAGCATTTCACCATACTCAAAGACATCGTCTGTGACGAGTACCTCGGTCTTACTAACTGTAGGTGTCAGGGAGGAGTCGATTACACGATTTTCTTTGTGAAGAGCAGCTGAATTGAAACTCCATTATTTTGTTGGCAGGTAACCGCTCCTGAAGTTTGATTCATCAACTGATATAATTACAGCATCTTCCAATAATATCTGAGCAAGCAGTCTTTACACCCAAAGCCTCTTATCGTTGAATGATGTATCCCTATACTTAGCGTTGGCGTTCTGGGCCTTGCCGAATCTCAAAATGGAAACTTTCCTTCAGTACTTTCAAGAGAGTAGCAACGCAAGGCAATGCGAGGTTCTTGAATTCCTATTCTTTAAACTGCATTTCAAGCAGGCTATGATAAAGGCGCCAGCCAGTGATCTTATAGATGCCCTGTTATTAGAGCACTGTGGCAATCACCTTCAGCAATAGCGGGTTGCTCCGCGTATTTTTCCTACCATTCTTCAGCTTTAGCTTGGGATTGAGCACTTGGTGCTCCGCCTCCAACTTAAACTTTTCAATGGCTTTGTAAACAAATCGTCGATCCACGCCCATCTCAAGAGCAATGTCCTTGGGCTTCATTCCTTCCGCCTTGTAATGTTGTACTACAGAGATCTTTTTCAATGCCAGCTTCGCATCTCTGCGTTTCAGGTATGGGTTTTTCGATGTTCCATTCATTACTTTATAGTTTGAATGATTTCGATAGAGAGAATCGATACACCCACCCTGCTCTTTCATGAAGTCTTGCAGGCCCTGCCACAGCTCGTCACTCTACTTGATCTACAGGTTCTTGGGCATCACATTGGGGTTTCTCTATGTTGAAGACTGTGATGCCTTTCTAATCATTCGAAGGTACTGTTTGAGGCCATAACATAGTTGATCATCTTTCGCCAGACTTTAAACATCAACTAACGATGACATTACTCACTCAACGTTCTCCAATGGCAGTCGCATGATTTTCCCACCCAGCATGCCCATCGTCGACGGTGGCACCTGCCCAATGTTGTGGAGGGTGCCTGAGGTGTAAGTGAGCTTCACTGGTTTGGGGTTGGAGGGGAAGTTTGTGCCCAGCACCACTGATCTCCACTTGAGTACACTCTTCTACTATGGCTTCAGCGCACTCGTCTTGATCTCTTCAAACTGTTGATTACTTAGAAACCCATAGTTCAGAATTGATTCTGATTGATAACTGTAATGATAGGAAGAACTAACGGACTATTCCTCACTCCTTATATACTGCGAAAATAATTCCATGCAAGTAGGGGTTTCGGGGTTTAGAAATAAATTAAAATATAACCTTATATACTAGTATTTAAATATCAGAAGTATTGATATAGGTATGATATATGAGCGAGTAATTATTTAACATGCTGAACTTAAATTTCGATATTTTTACACCTATTGCTGGGTAGATGCCATAACCCTTCATCATTGCGGCTGGTCATTGATATTTTTAGCCACGATTGCCCAATATTCGTCGAAATACTGAAGTGGTCAGCGAATAGAGTGGAAATTTTCTGATTTGGAACTTAGTTATAAAAATTGAATTAAGATTTTTTATTTTTACTATAAATTATTAAACATACCCCTCTTATCTACTCATGAACATCATTATACCCCAATCTCTCTCATTACTCCCTTTAGTCACTCATCAATCTATTTCATCATTTCAAATTCATTCAATCTCAATCAATCCACTATCAGGGGTTTGGGGTTTGGGAGTTTTGTTGGCATGGCATGGCCAACCCTATTTATTTAACCCCCTCAGATCGGTAGGTCTGTGGCCCCAATTTTTTATTTGAGGACACTTTCCAGAGACCCTCCTCATTTCCCCCGGATGCACCATGAGGTCTACCCTTGAGTCTCAGATCAACCCCAAACCATTCCCAGTAGTCTAGAAATCCAAGCCTCACTACAGAAACATATTAAAAATTGGTTTTAGAGTTGAGGAACCGCGGATTTAGAGGGGGGTCGATTTATTTTCAATTCCAAGTTTGAAAGTGCCTATACTATCTCTAACGGATTATAGAGTATGAGTTATATGATTTTACAAAAATTATTTTCCAATTCCCTCCCCATCCCACCATCCCAACTCAAACATCACTAAAACACTCTAGATCGACGAGATAGAAGGAAAGAAATCGATTGGCGGTGGGAGTGGCTATTTCCCATCTTGAAATGTCAGGGCGGTCCTAACGGCCATTTTGGCCTTGAAATTTTCAAAAAATCGCCTCCTCCTTACCCCTTGAGTCCAGCCCAACTCATGCCCATGTCATATCTATGGTGACTAATTGATCATAAGCATTGATAATAGTGTTTATTACTAATAACACGCAGTTATAGGGCAATCCAAGCAATAGGGGAGGTGGTAGGCTTCAAATACCAAGTGAATGGGGTCTTATTTGGACTTGTTTGGCCTTGAGACCTAGAATATGGAACTTTTCCAGAACAGCACTTTGGCTTGGCTAGCTTTACGACCCCACCACATGACTTTGAGGAATTTTTGTAGGATAACTAGGTATTGGTGCTGTTGATAAGAAAATAACATTAGGATATGGTAGAGAAGATAGGGTAAGCCATGAGGGTAGTAGACCAGCCCAAAAGTCAGGCCAAAGCTTGGATTATAAGGTTAAAGTGAGGAATATTACTTAAAATCAATACTATAACTATTCAATCATGCCTTGCTGAGGCTCGATTGCTTTCAAGCAACCCTTTCCCAGTGCAATAAACACCATAGATTGGCTGCCCTCGCCAGAGGACCCCTCGACAGATAAATATGGTTGTCAGAGTCAGGTCATAGCCACACACAAACCCTAAAGACTTAAACTATGAAGTAAACAAACAACTATATCACTGTGAGCCAGGTATAAACCTAGCCACAACTTAGCTTGGGCAACGAAGAAACGAGTAAAACAAACAAAACAAAACAAAACAAGTAGAACTGCAGTAGATGACCTGCTGAGACGAGTCCTCACTGCTATTGACCTAGAGAAGTAGTTAAGAGAGTGAATATCACTTACCAATACCAGAGTACTCTCTCAAGTAACAATGTAAAGTTAGTATGATGAATGTAAAATTAAATCAAAAATTTTCTTTTAATTTTTTCAACGATAATGGAAAAAATGGGCCAGAAAGAGATTTACTCGGAGAAACTTGGAAGCCTCATCAAGGCAAGCACTGGCATATGTGATAAGCATCTAGACAGGGCTTTGTGGAACAAGTTGCTTCTCTACGCAACTTGATTGGTTAGCTTGAACCCGGTGGTTGGCCAAGAGAATCATCTAGCTTCTTCAAGCAATCAAGAGGAGCTGAAACTAAATGGTTTCCGTATTGCCACCAAGACCAAGCTTCCCCCACGAGTGTGAAAGGTCCAAGGCTAAACGGTCTTGAAACTCATGAATGTACCGAACCTTTCAGTCTCCTAAGTGGCACGCATTCTCGGTATTGGCTGGCACGCCGCGAAGAGGTGGGTCATGAAATTTGAGGGATGCAAATCTTTCGAGAAAGCTGACATCCTA
Organism: Oxytricha trifallax; assembly: GCA_000711775.1. Classification (NCBI taxonomy): domain Eukaryota; phylum Ciliophora; class Spirotrichea; order Sporadotrichida; family Oxytrichidae; genus Oxytricha; species Oxytricha trifallax. Next base: position 48,319 of record ARYC01017960.1, read on the forward strand.
CTTCCTCGTGGTAGGCCCAAGCTATCAAAGGACATTCTAGACCAAATTCAAAGTTATCTTATTAAATGGAGACATCGAAAGGTCACTCTACGATAACTTAAGAACGACCTTGAGCTCTTTGGGCCGGCAAATTTCAAAATCAGTGAAAAGACGGTTTCATTGCATCTCAGGAAAACTCTGAAATATAGCCACAAGAGAGTATCGAAGAGGGCTCTTGCGGCTGCAACTAAATAAAACGCTGAGCATTTCAGGGAAGCAGCAACAATCTTAGCGGGCTTGTAATACTGTTTGCTTCGTGTGATATACATTGACGAGTACTTAGTTCAATCTGATGAAAGCTCTAATTACAATTGGATTCCTCGCGGTCAGGAGGATTACTTGCTTACCCAAAATCGTAAAGCATCGGTAAAAGTAATTGCTGCAGTTACCGACTCTGAGCTCATTTTTCATCATTGTCAAATTGAGACTTTCAAATCTGCAGACTCCGTGGCTTTTCTCAGACAACTGCAACTTACTTTGAAACAGAGAGGAGATTAACTTTACGAAACGGGCCTTATCTTCTTTGACAACGCCAGGATACATGAATCCAGGGAGGTTAGAAGCATTTTGAGTGGGTCCCAGTTTCTCGCGATCACGAACTGTCCATACGCCCCAGAGTTGAATTTCTGCGAGAAGTTTATAAAGCTGCACAAGTAGCGAATCAGGATGCTCACTGCGAATCTAAAGTAAGTTTTTCTTGTCTTTATATTTTAGAATCCCTTCACTTTCACTGATCAAACGAACTGCGCATGACATCCTACTACGAGCTATCAAAAACCAAGCGAAGCAGTACTCAACTTATGTTAGAGGTGTTGCGATCTTCAACGAGGATCCCGCTTGAGTGAATAACATTTCGGGAGTAAATATTATTAAGTGAATACTATAGTACAATAAATTTATTCTAATAAATTACTCACACTAATAACATGACTATTTATTTATATTCTTTTTTCACTCTGCCATCTTTTAATCTCCTCCAGGAGGCAGCTACTGATGTGTAAGGCTTTGTATCATAAGGGAGGAGTTGTTGGTGCTATTGCCTGTATTTCTTCGAGGTGCATTCCTTGCTGCAATCATATCTCCGGGCTCGCAAGCAATTTAATGTTTCTATCTGCTCTTGAACATCTTTCTTTGAAGCACTTTTTACTAAAGCAGATAGACTCCTTTTCCAGATCGTTCTAAAAATAATTACTGCTAATAAATTCTTACTTGACATAAATGGTTGCTCCTTAAGCTGCTAATAGAAGTGTTCCTTCACCAGCACAAACTCCCCCTTCTCCTCTTCATCTACCTTCGAATTCCTTATCTTCATTGCCTTGTCAATTATTGCCTTGAGCCATTCAGGTTTTTGGGTGCCCAAAATCTAATAATAATTATGTTTATATAAATCCTACCCCCAAAAAAAAATCGCGTTCCAAGGTTTAATGCTGGCTTAAGTCTGGCGTATACATTATAAAGTCTTGGTCATCAATCATCTACATGATGCTTACAAATAAAATAGTAATTACTTTTGGATAGAGGTTCTTAACAGAGAGCTAAAAGAATAAAATTACTATTAAATATGGTTTACTTCTTCATAGTTAGGAACTTAGAACTTAATAATCTCAGTGAGCTTGTAGGCTAATTTTTCTCCGCTAAGTATCTTCTTGAGGAAGTCTAATTTAAAAAGATGTTAAAATTTTAAAAATGCCATTACCCAAGCTACATGCTCGTTCTGTAGGTAAAAAGTATTGCTGCTGTTCAGTGAACCATTTATAAATGTCCATCTTAGATCTGAAGAAGGGTGTAAGTGTGTTTGTCTCCACTTTCAATAGTGATTTATCAATAGAGGCAAGTCGTCTTTTGCGCTTAGTGTCCATTTAAGCAGAGTTATCCATGGGTTTTATGAACTTGTACTTGAAGTAGACAAACTATTTTAGTAATTTATTACAAATGTAATTGAAAGACTTACACTTTAATAGATTAAGGGGAGTTACTCTTCAAGGGCCATCATCCTGAAATAGAAACACCAGTTACTCTATTACAAGTAACTCTCGAATATTCATTTATTAACTTGCTTATCTTCAATTATTATTAATTAAAATTTTAATTTTTCTTATTGAATATTTAATTTATTTTTTGCTACTTAAGTTTTTTTAAAAGTAATTTATAATAATATTATTGATTTTTTTTCATAAAAATGTAAAGTAAGTTTTAGTTATTTTACATTTTATCTTTATTTTTTTTATATTTTAGGTTGTAAAAGAAATAATGATAACACTTGTTAAATCTGCTCTTAATTAAAAGTAAGTATTATTATGATTTACCCGTGCATCTGTGAGCGTCCCATCCGGGACTCAAGGGATAAATCACCTTTATTTTTTAACTTTTTGTATAGGTAAATAAATAAAACCAATGATAAAATTCAAATAAAATAAAAAGGGTTTGACAATTACTTTCATCGATTAAACAACCATTTAGCCTCCAAAGTAAGAAAAAGTATCAGTTAAGAATTATAAAATCAACATAATTTTGAGAAATCTGACTGGGATGCTAAAGGAAGTAGTATCTTGATTTAAAGAGTATTGATCTTGAATAAAACAGAGTAGCATGCTGGTTTATTGACAGTAGTATAATATATAACCAAATTAAAATAAAACCCCAAACAATGACAAAGTTCAATATTAATTCAAAAAGCTCAAATAAATACATTAATCACTAATAAGACCAGGTGATGTGGGATTTAGATGCAAAGGTTTAATAATATCTAACCTCCTCAGTAGTGTCAATAAATTACAATAAAAATATATGTTAATTAACAGCAAAAATAAAATAGAAGCAGTTTCAATAATAATTAAAATTAAAGTCAATTGAGGATGATGAGGAGTTTGGCAATCCTTAAGATCTGATATACTAAGATGAAACTTAGTTCGTTGAACAAGCGATAAGCACAAATTTGCAGCAAGTAAATCACAATAATGAGCTGAAATTCGAGGAAATGAATCAGCAAGTCATAGATGAATGAGAGTTACCGATTATGAGTTAGATACCAGAGCTAAGGCAGTAAAAGATTCAGTAAATTATCAGTAATGCTGATTAACAGAATATTCCAAGTTTACACCAACTATAAATGAATTTGCCAAATGACAACAACCAGACCAGTAATAAAAAGCATAATAACTCCTAGAGATAACTGAAGTATATCTCATTTATTAAAGCTTCAAGCATTTAAAATATTGAAGAAAATAATAATTCAAGGGAAAAAATAATGCAGTAATAGAAATTTTGGGTATAAAGAATTGCTAATTCAAGTATTATGGAGATTAAGAATTAAGTAGAAAAGGCTCTATTGAAAAAGAGAGATGAAATCAGCAATTTCTGCTATTAATCATCTAATAAAGTTTAAATAAAAGAGAGAAATTAAAATTCCAGCAACCTTATTGAAGATGAGTATTTTATGTTATTCCATTAATACAACAGACGTTTCAACATTAAATCAAATAGCTAAAAGTCTGGATCACAAGAATCACAATAAAATCCGATACAAACCAACGTAATCACAAGCCATTTTGTGCAAATAAATCAAGATAAAAACGTATCTATTTTAAATACTACTTGAATTGATAAAGAACAAATGAAATGTCAGGTTAATTCTAAAAAACAAATAGTAAAGAAATATGTATATTATAAAGTCAGACAAGTTAAAGACTATCAAAAAGAGTTTAAAATGGCGGAAAACACTTAAAGTACCAATAAAGATGTAAAACTAATAGTCTTTGTAAAAAGGAAGTTTATAATTTTGATTTCTCGTGCATTTGTGAAGATCCAATCAAGGATCAAAGAGAATCAAATAAATTTATCAAAAATATATAGAAATAAGAAAGGAGATGTTAATAATATAAACAAAAATAAGATAAAAGAATCAGCAAGAATTTAATCAAATACTTTAAATAAAAAATTATCAAATTGAAGATAAGCAAGTTAATAAATGAATATTCGAGAGTTACTTGTAATAGAGTAACTGGTGTTTCTATTTCAGGATGATGGCCCTTGAAGAGTAACTCCCCTTAATCTATTAAAGTGTAAGTCTTTCAATTACATTTGTAATAAATTACTAAAATAGTTTGTCTACTTCAAGTACAAGTTCATAAAACCCATGGATAACTCTGCTTAAATGGACACTAAGCGCAAAAGACGACTTGCCTCTATTGATAAATCACTATTGAAAGTGGAGACAAACACACTTACACCCTTCTTCAGATCTAAGATGGACATTTATAAATGGTTCACTGAACAGCAGCAATACTTTTTACCTACAGAACGAGCATGTAGCTTGGGTAATGGCATTTTTAAAATTTTAACATCTTTTTAAATTAGACTTCCTCAAGAAGATACTTAGCGGAGAAAAATTAGCCTACAAGCTCACTGAGATTATTAAGTTCTAAGTTCCTAACTATGAAGAAGTAAACCATATTTAATAGTAATTTTATTCTTTTAGCTCTCTGTTAAGAACCTCTATCCAAAAGTAATTACTATTTTATTTGTAAGCATCATGTAGATGATTGATGACCAAGACTTTATAATGTATACGCCAGACTTAAGCCAGCATTAAACCTTGGAACGCGATTTTTTTTTGGGGGTAGGATTTATATAAACATAATTATTATTAGATTTTGGGCACCCAAAAACCTGAATGGCTCAAGGCAATAATTGACAAGGCAATGAAGATAAGGAATTCGAAGGTAGATGAAGAGGAGAAGGGGGAGTTTGTGCTGGTGAAGGAACACTTCTATTAGCAGCTTAAGGAGCAACCATTTATGTCAAGTAAGAATTTATTAGCAGTAATTATTTTTAGAACGATCTGGAAAAGGAGTCTATCTGCTTTAGTAAAAAGTGCTTCAAAGAAAGATGTTCAAGAGCAGATAGAAACATTAAATTGCTTGCGAGCCCGGAGATATGATTGCAGCAAGGAATGCACCTCGAAGAAATACAGGCAATAGCACCAACAACTCCTCCCTTATGATACAAAGCCTTACACATCAGTAGCTGCCTCCTGGAGGAGATTAAAAGATGGCAGAGTGAAAAAAGAATATAAATAAATAGTCATGTTATTAGTGTGAGTAATTTATTAGAATAAATTTATTGTACTATAGTATTCACTTAATAATATTTACTCCCGAAATGTTATTCACTCAAGCGGGATCCTCGTTGAAGATCGCAACACCTCTAACATAAGTTGAGTACTGCTTCGCTTGGTTTTTGATAGCTCGTAGTAGGATGTCATGCGCAGTTCGTTTGATCAGTGAAAGTGAAGGGATTCTAAAATATAAAGACAAGAAAAACTTACTTTAGATTCGCAGTGAGCATCCTGATTCGCTACTTGTGCAGCTTTATAAACTTCTCGCAGAAATTCAACTCTGGGGCGTATGGACAGTTCGTGATCGCGAGAAACTGGGACCCACTCAAAATGCTTCTAACCTCCCTGGATTCATGTATCCTGGCGTTGTCAAAGAAGATAAGGCCCGTTTCGTAAAGTTAATCTCCTCTCTGTTTCAAAGTAAGTTGCAGTTGTCTGAGAAAAGCCACGGAGTCTGCAGATTTGAAAGTCTCAATTTGACAATGATGAAAAATGAGCTCAGAGTCGGTAACTGCAGCAATTACTTTTACCGATGCTTTACGATTTTGGGTAAGCAAGTAATCCTCCTGACCGCGAGGAATCCAATTGTAATTAGAGCTTTCATCAGATTGAACTAAGTACTCGTCAATGTATATCACACGAAGCAAACAGTATTACAAGCCCGCTAAGATTGTTGCTGCTTCCCTGAAATGCTCAGCGTTTTATTTAGTTGCAGCCGCAAGAGCCCTCTTCGATACTCTCTTGTGGCTATATTTCAGAGTTTTCCTGAGATGCAATGAAACCGTCTTTTCACTGATTTTGAAATTTGCCGGCCCAAAGAGCTCAAGGTCGTTCTTAAGTTATCGTAGAGTGACCTTTCGATGTCTCCATTTAATAAGATAACTTTGAATTTGGTCTAGATTGTCCTTTGATAGCTTGCAAGGCCTACCACGAGGAAGTAGGATGTCAGCTTTCTCGAAAGATTTGCATCCCTCAAATTTCATGACCCACCTCTTCGCGGCGTGCCAGCCAATACCGAGAATGCGTGCCACTTAGGAGACTGAAAGGTTCGGTACATTCATGAGTTTCAAGACCGTTTAGCCTTGGACCTTTCACACTCGTGGGGGAAGCTTGGTCTTGGTGGCAATACGGAAACCATTTAGTTTCAGCTCCTCTTGATTGCTTGAAGAAGCTAGATGATTCTCTTGGCCAACCACCGGGTTCAAGCTAACCAATCAAGTTGCGTAGAGAAGCAACTTGTTCCACAAAGCCCTGTCTAGATGCTTATCACATATGCCAGTGCTTGCCTTGATGAGGCTTCCAAGTTTCTCCGAGTAAATCTCTTTCTGGCCCATTTTTTCCATTATCGTTGAAAAAATTAAAAGAAAATTTTTGATTTAATTTTACATTCATCATACTAAGCTTCGCTCAGTTCAGCTCTAAGTTTATGTGTAAGTTAGGTAGGTACAAGTACCAGCAACAGCCCTGCAAAGCCCTCGGCGAGGAAACAGCCTGAGAGGTCTTACGTCACTTCGGCCTTCAGGGTACGTACCCCAGCCCTTGAAGTGAGAGTCTCTTACAGAGCTAAAGATTGCTGGGTTTTTAAGTCAAGTAAAGCTTAAGTTTTACAAATACAGTCAAAATAGTTTAAATTTCTAAATGTTTCTCAAGAACCTAAATAGCCAAAGTAAAGTAACTAAGAACTAAAACTAAAGAGCAACAGCAGAAGTTGGAGCCAGCAGCAGCTAGAATGAACCTAATCTATCCAACCATCAGTTCCTCCAACTTTCTAAAAATAATTTTAGAGTCTTAGCCTCCGAAAATTCGCAAAAAAATCCAAATATTTGCTGAATAAATATACTAAAGTAAAGTTAGAATTAATTATTGCTATAATAATTAAAATTTTTGTTGGTGTGATGATCAGATTTAGTGGTTTGATAGTTTGAGGTGGCCACCTCTATTTGTTCTTTAATTTTTGTTTAAACCTTTTTTAGATTATCAGATGTAGAAGGAGGAGCAGCAGTGAGGTACAATTTCAGCAGCAGGAGCAGATTTAAAATTAGGTAAGTAATGTTTCAATAATTTTTTTCTTAATTATTATTATCTTGTTAATTTTAATATAGGTTCAAGGTTGAAGAGAGAGGTGGGGTGGAACTCCCCACAAGAGATAAACTTCAATGATTTACACTTTTACGAGCTACGGCACCCACGATTTTACAACTTTTACGAGCTTCACATCAACTTTAAGCGCTTCGGCACCCACGATCTGCTACTTTTACGATATTTACTACTATACGCGCGCTTTTTGCATTTTGATTTTAGGTGGCCACCATAGGGATAAATTAGGGTTAGGATCTAGGGCTTCTGGTCTGATTTATTATTTTTCCTCTCTGATGGTATGAGCTCAGTTTATCGCTGAGCGAGGGCTGGCTGCAAAACTTGGCTTTTATAATTTTATTCTCATTATTTACTAAATCTTCGAAATCTTTGAAGATCATCAAAATCACAAATTATTGGATGATTATCTTGATTTTAATTATTATTTCAAGTATTTAGTTAAGTTTAGTTTTTTAAAAGTACAGTTGTACCCTCTCCTAGCTTAGTTATTTTGTTTCAACCTATAATCGGTATTAAAATCTAAAAACTTACACTATCTGTTAGTAAAAGTAGCTTAGAGTGTCATGTGCAAGGGCTAAACCCAATACCCTTTAGATAAAATTATAAGCATGTTTTGGGGTTTTGAAATTAATTTGATTTGACTTACTTGAATTTCTAAGCCAAAAGTGAGTAGTAGTTTAGAAATCGCTGCCCAAGTTCTGTAATTCTGCTTTAACACCCCACTCATCCTCAGCCTCTATGGCTGGCACTCTGTGCAAGTTAAGGAATGAAGCTTACCTACTTATCCTACTTCACGCTTCTTTGCCCTCCCTCCCTCCCTCCACAAGAAACTCACCTGCTCATTAAGTGTTCAGTAGAGATGCATAGTAAAGCTCGATCCTATACTGAATTAACTGGCATTGTAATGAGAAGCAAGTTAATATGCTTACCTTCGAAGCAGAGTGCTCTCATTGAACATTAGTTTTAGCATGCGAATCAAGCAGCTCACACCAGCTGCTCCAACTGCAACGCAGACCCAAGTCTTCTGTATGTTGTTAATGATATAGGCAGATACTTACAATTGTAGCTTGGTCAAGGCACAAATCACGGGAGTGCGATGACTCAAAGTCAAGAGTTGAAGTACATAGCACAGCACAAATAGCATCGCACTCTCCACTTCCACGTTGTAGGCATGCTAAGCAACATCAGCACAGAGAATTCACCAGCAAACCAGCCTCAGCAGTGAGGCAGCCTCAGTTCAGCAAATCACGACGATTGAAGCAGTGAATTAAAGTTTTATATGCGCGTGAAATTAATATTCGATGGGTTACATCGAGAGGGAATTAGGGAGTGAATTAGGTATTAAATAAGGTAAATTAAATCAACGACTCTATATCATCTGAAGGCTCTGCTTTCATGTACCACTCCTCTCACACCAGCATCAGCTGCAATTTCTCCTGCTGATCAAGAACTGCTAGAAAGCATGTAAGACTCGCCATCGGCAGGAGTGATAAGCACCCTCACTGGGTCGTTGTTTGAGGAGGCTACTGTAAGTTTGAACTCGGCTCCAGCCTTTACACTGATGTTAAATTCCTCGCACTTGCAGAAGAGGTCGTCTTTATGGTTCTCAACCTCGAAAGCATCGTCCTGCTGCAGTTACTTGCGTTTCCTGTACACTTGCACCTAGTAAGCATTGGGCGTGATGTGCTGGTAGACGAATTGCAGCCTGAGTGGTTCGTTCTGCTTTTCTCTGTAGTTTAGCTGTTCCATCGGTGCGTCATGGTTTTTAATTTACTAATTATTAATAAGTGGGGAATTTAATTATAAAGCATTGTTGTAGTGTGAAGGGAATTCAGGCATTAGAGATAAACAGAGACTTATAGTAGTAATAATAACAACAATAATATTGTAGCAATAATAGTAACAATAGTAATAGCAGCAAAAGAAGCATTAGTAATAGTAAATTCAGTGATGAGTTGATTTAATATGAAATTATGGTTTGTGGTCTTAAATTGGAAATGTTCCATATAAGTTTGAATTTGTATTGAGTATTTAATTCTAAAACTGATTGCATTCCTTTCATTTCTGTAAGTATTAGGCTTAGGGCTAGATTCTGCTCTGGATCATTGATAAGTTCTGAGTGATTAGTGACTGGTTGAGCTCAATCATATGGTTGGAAGATGGTTGATTGAAACTAGGATTATGATTCATGCGCTTAGACTCCACATACTGTCTTGGCGATAATGCATCCGCATGAGACTCGAACTATGATTATGGAGCTCTGGGTGCATTTTTTTATGACTGCTTCGATGGGCGCTTGCGTTTCTTGGTTCCTTGATTCAATAAATTCACTGCTCTCCCTCTATTGCTCACGCTCGTAATAACTACATTCTCAAGCACACCAAAAATCTCTGCAGTCAACTTGATAAACTTGTTCTTATCAAGAGTTTTCTACTTCTGCCTGAATTCTAAACTTGCTTTGATATTCGAGGGGAAGAATTCCGGCTTGACTGTGCTTATGATCTATAGCATTACTTATTATAGCAGTATGAATAAGCATTATTAAGAAGAGTAATCATAGATGTAGCAGTATAAGTAAGTAACAGTAGGAGTAGCAGTGCACACTTACATTATAGAGAAATTATCTGCTGATTAATTTACCATCCTTAATATCAGGCAGATACTTGCAGATATCTTGCTCACCTTTAATATCACTGATGAGATTTATGACTGACAGCTCGTTGAGTTTAAGGACACTAATAATTCTCACCTCATGATTGCGCAGAACCTATAATCATGTAAACTGAAATAATTACTCTCTTCACTCCAAAGAATATGCCTTGAATGTACTCCAACGTGCATTCTTAGTAAGGTGGCAGGTAGAATTAACCTGCATGTATAAATGACTAATGAATTTCATACCTTGGGTGAGCAAGATTGAGTATATATCCTGCTTAGACTTCCCTAATCTTGCCAGCTCATTGGATGGTATGGAGTGCACTACCTAATCATTGATAGTTTCAGTATTGATAATGCTCATACGTGTAGGGCGATGCCCTTCTTTGACTCCTCATCAACATCATTAAAGAATTCATTATGAGGGTGGAAGCTGGACACTCCACCTCCTGATCTCTAGACATTGCCATGCTTTCTAGTTGGCTCAGGTCTGAATTTTAGTTGCTGGCCATGACTATGATTATTGTTGAGGTATGTATCAATCTAAGTGATGTTCATCATGAACTGACCAGAGATTTAGTTGAAGTCGGCTGAATCCTCATTCCCAATCTAGTTTGGAGAGTTGCCACCATGATCATGAGTCTGATCTTAAACAGAATCTAGTGCTGCCACATCTTTCAGACTTCCTTAGGAAGCTTATTTAGGTTTGCAAACTATACAGTTATAAGCTTTCTTTACAATTTTGAAAGTCTAGGTAAACTAATGCTGATCTTTACTAGTTAGCCTGTTTAGTTAAACCATAAGAATCATGCTCCAGTAGTCATCACAGAACAGAAGAAAGGTTAACAATGTGCCCTCAAACATTATTTTGGATTAGGATTTGCCTGCCTTCTGAATCTTGATTTGTGTATGATGGAGTATTTGGAATGCACTTCCTTCCTTTTCGAAAATCTCTTCAAGTTGTTATGGGTTGGTCAAATCAAAGTATAATTTCATTGGAAAAGACACTCTATGAAAAGTGTTTTCAATCGGCTCTCGATTGACGTCGTCCGACATTAACTGCTTTGATAGAATTTATAAATTAATTATAATTTAATCGTTGTTTTAACAGATAAGTTAATTAAACTATTATTATAAAACTGTAAATAATGAAAGCAACTCAAAGTAAAAAAAAACTCTCATGCAAATACTCCTACAAGGGTTAATTATCTTAGAAAGAATAATCGCTCACCTCGATCGTTAACGAAGATCATCTTAGCTGGCACTCCTTTGAAAGCATTAAGTAGAGTTGAGTCAAGATTCAAGAGACAAGAAAATCATAAAGTGGGGACCTGTAATTTTGGGGAAAATTTCGTTCAAGTGGTTGCACCAGCTAAGTACTCATACAATACGGGAACTCTCCTCAACTCTGGTGAAGTTCCCCCTCAAGTGGATTCTTTATAAGGAGGGTTAATCATTAAGATGCCTTTGGATGGTATAGATTCTTACTTAAAGGACGTGATTGATATCAAGAGTTTATATGACGATGATTCATTGTGTCAATTTCTGGAGCAGTTCTTGAGTCAATTTCGCAATTCAAAGCAGGTTAATCAAATAAATTAAGATTTAAGAATCATTCTAATATAATGCTAATTTAGAATCCCCAGTCGATTAAAGAAGGAAAGCCAGTGCAGTTGATATAAACAGGTTTACTTTCTCTTGAATAGAATAGAAGATAGCTAAACCATGGATTACCGAAGGATTGTAATCCATACCTAAAACCTTGAGAAGCAAAGCTTGCCCATAAACGATTAGAGATTGTGAGAATGTATATGGAAGATTAGTTGAAACCTAAGTAAATTTCGAAGAAGTTGAGAGTGACTGCAGACTTTGCATCAAGAACTGTTGAGAAGTTTAAGCATGAGTTGAAATATAGCGTATTACATCCTTAAGAACCCAAAAAACCTGGCAAGAGGAGGGAGTGAGATAATGAGCAGCTGGTTGCTGCAGTTGGCGATTGCATAGAAGAAATTGGAATTTACTAGTGTACTGGCAGAAATATTCATAATCGATTGTAAGAATCGAAGTTAGGCTCACCATTAAAGTATAATTTCAAAGTACCATGCATCTCAACGATTCATAAAATTCTCAAGGAGTAGTTTCATCTGATGTTTGGCAAGACAGAGACAGCGAATGTCAAATACAGAGATCCTGCTTATAACTGTAAACGCTTATGGATGAGTCGACTGCTATCATAGTTTCTAAGAGAGGATGAAGTAGTTATATCAGTGGATGAAAGCAACTTCAGGTCTGACTACTTGCCTCCTAAGTAATGGGCCCTAAATTAGAAGAGTATTCTGGGTTAGAGAAAGAATAAAGTTACCAAATCGATTGCAGTCAAGAAGTATAGGAGAATCATCGCAGGCGATAAGGAGTTGCAATAAAGGGATGCTACTTGGAAAGCAGTTGAATGGTGAATATTCTTAGAAATCATATTATTCATTGGATGCAGTTTCATCTATAAGATCAAACGATTTACCTGCTTAAAATGCTTTTAAAGGTATCAATCTATAAGCTAATGCAAAGGATTAGTATTCATCCAAACTTCATTCAAAAATGCAGAGTAAAGCAAAGCCAATTTCAAAACCCCATTCTAGTACCAGTACTTTAAATAAGTTGGATAAACAACCGATTTTGAAGAAATCCTAGAAATCATCAAGCAGCTCTATATGTAAGCCATTCCTTAATAATTTTTATTTACTATTTTATAGAAGTCAGGCATTTTACAAACTCCACCTCGTTAAAATTTGAAAGCAAAGTAGTAACTAAAGTAGGATCTATCCCCTATACTTGAAGTTGAAGATACTCCCTAAAACGAATCGAGTACTTTGAAGAAATTCAGAAATTTGAAGTTGCAGAGCACTGCAAAGAAAGTCACTTCAGATGATGAGCAGATCAAACGAATTCATTCAGGGCTCACGCCATTGTTTGACAAAGTTTCAAAATTAATACTGTAATCAAATTTAAAGTCAAGCAGTTCGCTATTGAGTTAGAGATAGAGAGAAGTTGTTCAGCTCACTCCAAGAAAGCTGTCACTATCAGTTTTGAGCAGCTCGAATATTAATGAGATTAAGTATACAAAAGAGAATTTGAAGGTTGATGGTTGTTGCATGATGATAGTATTTGATATAATCGTTCTATTCTTGATAATGTCGAACAATCATACTCAACTTAGTTTGAGAGATTACTTATTTTTGATAACTTCAAGGATGAGAGAGATGAAAGTTGAGATGTGAACTCTGGGAATTATACTATGATTAGAATTACCATGGTAGATGAAAATTTCCTGAAGATATCTCTTGGATTGCATGGTTCCGCGCTGAGGTTGTATGGCTCCAGGTTGTATGGTTCCTGTTTGTATGGATCCGAGTTGTATAGGTCGATGTTGTATGGCTCCACCCTTAAGTTGCATGGTTCCACTCTTGGGTTGTATGGTTCCAGTTTTCAAAAATTCAACCAGTCTCATATCAAACCACTAATCATGATGCAAACTTCCATCAAACTACTAAGATGATAATTCAACTACCGTCCTAAATCCAATTTAACTTTACTAATAGATGCCCATCACAAAATCATAACCAATAAGAAGAATCCAAAGAATGTGATAAACCCTGTGCATATATTCCAGATCAAAGTCAGATTAATCTCAATTACAAGCCTATCTCTCAGTATCGATAGGAAATGCTCTCCAATTTAAGTGATTATGGTTTGAGAGCAAGACAGTTGTCGATTGCAAAGCAAATTGAGAAGAGGTAACAGAATTCTATGGGTTTGATAGCTGCAATCTCAGTTGACAGAGTGGTATCCACTCAAATCATTGAGGGAGCTTTTGATTCAGTGCTGTTTGAGAAATTATATATCAGACGCTGAGAAGTATAAGAACTGACAAAGATCTATGCAATAAGAAGGTGGTGCTTTTAATGGATAATGGCATAATTCATAAGTATTCTGAGATGCTTACGACTGCTCGTCCCTTCAAAGTAAACTTACTCTCAACGCAGAATACTCGCCCTAGCTCAACCCAATAGAACAGTTGTTTGCTTACATCAAGAAGAACCTCAAGCAGCAGAACATCAACAGCAAGTAAGCATACTCATCTAACAAACTTATAGAGTGCAGCTGGTCAAGCGCATCCAAGAAGTAATAAAAAACATGAGCGAGGATGATGTTCGAGGACTCTGGGCATTCAGCATAAAAAAATGGATACATACTCTGAGATATGGCTTAGTATGAGATTCTAATCAAAAACAAGAATTGCATCATACATTGAAATTTCTATAAACGCTTATACCTAATGCATTATCATTTTTACTGCTTATACCATTGCTGCTGCTCTTACTGCTGTTATTAATACTATACTTAATATTAATTTATAAATGCATGTGTATTGCCCGAAATCGCAGTTTGCATAAGTATGCTCATACAAGAGTGAATTCTTGACGAGTGGTATAAAATTCTGGACAACCTAACTCTATATGCCAAGTTACTATACACTCAAGGTGAACACCAGAGGAGGTCAATAACAGAGGCTATAATTGGACAAAAATTAGTTTAAAATCAGATATTTCAAGAATTGAATGGGTTGGTGAGAGAGGAGATGCACTGAGCATCATGCTATCCAGTTTGATAGGAATTTAGCAAAAAACTAACAAATTCGCAACTTCCGCTCGATTTTTTTGACCAGCTGAGATTTGCAGGTACTGCTGGAGCATTGAACTTTATGACCACCAAATTTTCACAAATTGACCAGCAACAACGATTTTCAAGATTTTTGACCACTCTGCTCCAAATTTGGCCTGGTCACCGCATATTTGTGAAAAGTGACACATAATTCTAAATTCAGAGTAAAAACTGCGATTTTTTGAGATTTTGACTACTACTCTGGTCATATTGGTTTAAATCAAACACTCTGGTCACTTTTATAGAGAATCTCAGTTTTGACCACTACTCTGGTCACTTGGGTTAAAATTATGCACTTTGGCCACTTTTTTGACCACTCTGCTCAAATGTAAGAGACATGTATAAAAAGACAGATATTTTGACCACGAATAGTAAAGTTGGTCATTTTTACAGATAATATAAAATTTTGTCACTTTATATATGTTCCTAATGATGCATAAAGACTTTGACCACAAATGAAAATAAAAGTGAGCATTTTGTAAAATTAAGTAGGGGTTTGGCCACTTTTCGCATACAAGAAAAATCGTAGAGTAAATGAGCAGTAAATAAATATATAATTAAATTTAAATTTTTATTTTTGCATTTCCCCGATTTAATTGTATTTTATCAATAATGATGCTAATTTGCTATGCTTATACGGAATATTCATTTAATAACTTTATATTTTAAAAAATAATTTTTTTAGCATTTAACTCTTAATTATAATTACAATTTTGATACGGTCAAAATATCAATAGAATTTATGATGATTAATTCTGATTAACTTTTTTAAATAACAAGAAAAGAGCTCATTGTCAAAAATTGTTGCAATAACTATCAGACACTTGTGTTAGTAAATACCCATTTTTGATAACTTCCTCCGTTATATTCATGAGTATACACATTTCCATTACTATTGAAATCGGATGCCCTGTGAAGCTGCCGAAATTTTTATAAAATAATTTTTTTTACATATTTATAAAATTTATAAATTTCAAAAGAAATTCATTTATTCAGTCATAAAGAATAAATAAGTGAGTTCTTTAAAAATTATATCCACATTTATATAAACATAAATTGTGAATAATTTTATAATTTGATCATAATAAAATTTACTTAATGTTTAATTAAATTAAGATCTATATTGTAATTAATATTATTCAGTTATGTTTTTGCTGACTATATATCTTTTAGTGCTATCAGCTGTACTTTCAATTAAATTACACCTCTGTATGATGCCTAAATTTAAATAATCACAATTAATTAATATAAATAATTATATGAAAATATGTCATTTATTATTAATAATAAAATTGCATTTATATCATTTTTGTCAATACATGTGTGGATATAATATAATGAACTGACTCATTAAATGTTTAGAAGTCATGATTTGAATGTCTATATTACCATATTAATGAATTTCTTTTGATACTTACCAAATTTTTGTAATATAAAAATAAATTATTTTATTTAGTTTTCTGCTCCCTAGGAGAGCATTTCCCTTGGAATCCAATACAAATCCAGTGGAAGCGTTTCTCAAAATGAAAACATTCGAGTACTCTGTGCCGATAAACTCCCATACTTAGTAATTTCCCCCATTACTTTAAAGAGTGTACACATCTTTGGATCCTGAAGAATCCAAAGTTTTCGATGTGGCCGAATTTGTCAAAGTGAAAGAATTTTCATATTAAGTACCTCTCTTTTCCCAAGTTTAATACGAACCTCCATTGGCTTATAAAGTATAAACATTGCCATCACCATTGGAGTCAAGTACTTTTTGTGTAGCAAGGTTCTTTAGTACAAAATGCGAGCCCATCTAATTACTTTTTTGTTTTCTATTTATTTAATTATATTAATTACCAACCTCAATCTAATAAAATCAACATAGCCACTGATTTATTAATTTGATAAAGTATGGCCTCACTAATTTAATTCAACTCAAAAAAGATGAACAGGACTTTATAATTTATAGTTATATTTTAATTCACTCATTGAAGAGATAATTATTCATAAGAAGCTTATGATATGAATAATTTTAACTTTTTATAATGAGGTTGAGAGACTCCAAAAATAACTGCCTTCTACAGAAAATAGTTTTTTACATATTATAATTTCTGTGATTCTCATGCATCTCACAAACATAAAATAAGGCGACATTTAGGAATAGTATATTTAGGCATTATTTTTAAGGTAATTCTTAGCCTTTAGTTGTAATATTTTATTTTATCAAATCACGAATTAAAATGTCAATTAAATAGACACTTCAAAATTTCTCATTATTTTTTTATAAAATTAATGTTTATAAAAATTAGCTAATACTTACTATTTTGTCTTTTAATTTTATATATTCAAATTTTGTATGTTTTTTCTATAAAAAAGCTTTAAAATAAATTGTTGTAAATAAATAATGATATATTAATTAATTCAAGGAATGAAGTTAAACATTCAAAACCCCAAAACCCTTTCAGTAGTTTGATTGAGTTTTTGATTGATAAAAGTAGACTATTAGTGCATACTTTATTAGGGTTTTAATAGGGTTTATGTAGGGGTTTAATGTTTAAATATTAGTATTTTAAGTGAGTATATGCGAGTTTGGGGTCAGTTTATGACAGTGAGTATATAGATTTATTGTTTAAGTTGCGATATGGATGTGATGAATATAGTGAATAACTCAAGCCTGTTCTAAATTATACGTCTATAGCAAGGCTTCTCCATAAATCTCCAGCAACTGTGAGGTCTCACTGTCTATTAGCATTGAATTTAAAGAGATAGCATCTTAATTCTAAGCCTAAGAGACCCTTAAAATTTTAGCAGCATCATATTGATTATCTTATTAATGATAAGACTCTTAAATACTGGGCTCATTTCTCTCTAGCCTAGAGAGCTGTGATGTTTCATCGCCAATTTCCTGAGCTTCATATCTCTGCTTAATCGATAGCTAACATATATAAAAAAAACGGAATATCTTACAAGACAGTCAATCGCATTAAGAGAGTGATTGACTTTAATGTTCCATTTTATAAGACTAATTTAAATTATATATTCGATTAAATGCAGAGGTCTTAAGAGCATAATATAAAGTTCATACACGCTGATGAGGCAGTATTTACATTCAATACCTTTATATCAAGGTCTTGGTACAAGAGGTATAGTAATATAGAAGTTTATGACTAAAAGGTTAAGGTGTAAACTCATGCTATTCTTGGTGGAATAAGTGAAGATAGTGGCCTCGAGACTTATGTTATTCACCCTCGTTCTATAAAGACTGAATAATATATTAAGTTCTTGCAATAACTCAGAGATAAGTACGCGGACTAAGAGATTATTCTATTCGTTGATAACTTGTCAGTTCATAAAACTAAAGACTCAAGGAAAGAATATGAAAGGCTAAATATAACACCTGTATTTAATGTTCCTTACAGCCCTTAGTTCAATGGAATTGAATTATATTGGGGGTTATTGAAAGGTCATTATAAGAAATTGCTGCTCTATCACTTGATGCACGACTTGAAGATAGATACAGTAGATTTTATTAAGAGTGCTGCTAAGAGAGTCAGCGATGATAAAGCTAAAGTATGTGCAAGAGAAGGGAGATTTTGTGTTTATAAATAAGTTTTAGATTTAAGCGAATGAATAAGTTCACATATTAAATTTGCCCGTAAAGGAATTTGGCTTCTCTTTCTTTTCTTCCTCTTAAGGCTTGCTTGAGCCCATGTTTCTTCTCTTAGTGCCAGCCCCTGCATCTATGTTCATCTCGTCTGGCTTTTAGAAATCTTTGAAGAGTCTCTTACTCAATTCATGCTTTACTTGAGACTTTCTCTCTCTTTGTTTAATTTGCTGCGCTCTTTCATCAAGTATATAGCAGTACCAGGTTTTTCTATAAAGTTAGAAGACTAAGCTTACTTGAGATGAAAGGATGCTTTTGAAGTTCCTACAGCCAGGTATCACTTATTTTAATACCTTGCTTCTCTTTTTCTTCAGGAGAGATGCTGTATCGTTTCTTGTGAGCTTCTTAAATAACTTCATTTAAGTACTCAGGTTTCAGAGTTGCAAGAACACCAAAGAAGAAGTTTCTCTCTGGCAACTTATTAGAGAGCTGTAGCTTTGATGGAAGGTAGAGAGCTACGTCCGGATCACTCATAGCATCGTCATATAGGTTTGTCACTGATATTTCAGGGTAGTTAGGAATTTCAATCATCCTAATTTCATTAGACTTAAAAGCTTTTTTCTCTTCACTCAGTAAGGCTTTTAAGAATGAGATTTTAGTTCCCTCCTAAGTCGGCAAGAACAATCCAACTATTATTGATTTATTAATCTTACTTAAAGTTCTTTAAAAATTATATCCACATTTATATAAACATAAATTGTGAATAATTTTATAATTTGATCATAATAAAATTTACTTAATGTTTAATTAAATTAAGATCTATATTGTAATTAATATTATTCAGTTATGTTTTTGCTGACTATATATCTTTTAGTGCTATCAGCTGTACTTTCAATTAAATTACACCTCTGTATGATGCCTAAATTTAAATAATCACAATTAATTAATATAAATAATTATATGAAAATATGTCATTTATTATTAATAATAAAATTGCATTTATATCATTTTTGTCAATACATGTGTGGATATAATATAATGAACTGACTCATTAAATGTTTAGAAGTCATGATTTGAATGTCTATATTACCATATTAATGAATTTCTTTTGATACTTACCAAATTTTTGTAATATAAAAATAAATTATTTTATTTAGTTTTCTGCTCCCTAGGAGAGCATTTCCCTTGGAATCCAATACAAATCCAGTGGAAGCGTTTCTCAAAATGAAAACATTCGAGTACTCTGTGCCGATAAACTCCCATACTTAGTAATTTCCCCCATTACTTTAAAGAGTGTACACATCTTTGGATCCTGAAGAATCCAAAGTTTTCGATGTGGCCGAATTTGTCAAAGTGAAAGAATTTTCATATTAAGTACCTCTCTTTTCCCAAGTTTAATACGAACCTCCATTGGCTTATAAAGTATAAACATTGCCATCACCATTGGAGTCAAGTACTTTTTGTGTAGCAAGGTTCTTTAGTACAAAATGCGAGCCCATCTAATTACTTTTTTGTTTTCTATTTATTTAATTATATTAATTACCAACCTCAATCTAATAAAATCAACATAGCCACTGATTTATTAATTTGATAAAGTATGGCCTCACTAATTTAATTCAACTCAAAAAAGATGAACAGGACTTTATAATTTATAGTTATATTTTAATTCACTCATTGAAGAGATAATTATTCATAAGAAGCTTATGATATGAATAATTTTAACTTTTTATAATGAGGTTGAGAGACTCCAAAAATAACTGCCTTCTACAGAAAATAGTTTTTTACATATTATAATTTCTG
This sequence comes from Oxytricha trifallax, assembly GCA_000711775.1. NCBI lineage: Eukaryota > Ciliophora > Spirotrichea > Sporadotrichida > Oxytrichidae > Oxytricha > Oxytricha trifallax. Next base: position 68,334 of record ARYC01017960.1, read on the forward strand.
TGATTCTCATGCATCTCACAAACATAAAATAAGGCGACATTTAGGAATAGTATATTTAGGCATTATTTTTAAGGTAATTCTTAGCCTTTAGTTGTAATATTTTATTTTATCAAATCACGAATTAAAATGTCAATTAAATAGACACTTCAAAATTTCTCATTATTTTTTTATAAAATTAATGTTTATAAAAATTAGCTAATACTTACTATTTTGTCTTTTAATTTTATATATTCAAATTTTGTATGTTTTTTCTATAAAAAAGCTTTAAAATAAATTGTTGTAAATAAATAATGATATATTAATTAATTCAAGGAATGAAGTTAAACATGTCAAACCCCAAAACCCTTTCAGTAGTTTGATTGAGTTTTTGATTGATAAAAGTAGACTATTAGTGCATACTTTATCAAGGTTTTAATAGGGTTTATGTAGGGGTTTAATGTTTAAATATTAGTATTTTAAGTGAGTATATGCGAGGTTTGGGGTCAGTTTATGACAAAGAATATATAGATTTATTGTTTAAGTTGCGATATGGATGTGATGAATATAGTGAATAACTCAACCCTGTTCGAAATTATACGTCTATAGCAAGGCTCCTTCATAAATCTCCAGCAACTGTGAGGTCTCACTGTCTAATAGCATTGAATTTAAAGAGATATCATCTTAATTCTAAGCCTAAGAGACCCTTAAAATTTTAGCAGCATAATATTGAATATCTTATTAATGATAAGACTCTTAAATACTGGGCTCATTTCTCTCTGCCTAGAGGGCTGTGATGTTTCATCGCCAATTTCCTGAGCTTAACATATCTGCTTAATCGATAGCTAACATATATAAAAAGAATGGAATACCTTACAAGACAGTCAATCGCATTAAGAGAGTGATTGACTTTAATGTTCCATTCTATAAGACTAATTTAAATTATATATTCGATTAAATGCAGAGGTCTTAAGAGCATAATATAAAGTTCATACACGCTGATGAGGCAGTATTTACATTCAATACCTTTATATCAAGGTCTTGGTACAAGAGGTATAGTAATATAGAAGTTTATGACTAAAATGTTAAGGTGTAAACTCATGCTATTCTTGGTGGAATAAGTGAAGATAGTGGCCTCGAGACTTATGTTATTCACCCTCGTTCTATAAAGACTGAATAATATATTAAGTTCTTGCAATAACTCAGAGATAAGTAATTTGACTAAGAGATTATTCTATTCGTTGATAACTTGTCAGTTCATAAAACTAAAGACTCAAGGAAAGAATATGAAAGGCTAAATATAATACCTGTATTTAATGTTCCTTACAGCCCTTAGTTCAATGGAATTGAATTATATTGTGGGTTATTGGAAGGTCATTATAAGAAATTGCTACTCTATCACTTGATGCACGACTTGAAGATAGATACAGTCGATTTTATTAAGAGAGCTGCTAAGAGAATCAGCGATGATAAAGCTAAAGTATGTGCAAGAGAAGGGAGATTTTGTGTTTATAAATAAGTTTTAGATTTAAGCGAATGAATAAGTTCACATATTAAATTTGCCCGTAAAGGGATTTGGCTTCTCTTTCTTTTCTTCCTCTTAAGGCTTGCTTGAGCCCATGTTTCTTCTCTTAGTGCCAGCCCCTGCATCTATGTTCATCTCGTCTGGCTTTTATAAATCTTTGAAGAGTCTCTTACTCAATTCATGCTTTACTTGAGACTTTCTCTCTCTGTTTAATTTGCTGCGCTCTTTCATCAAGTATATAGCAGTACCAGGTTTTTCTATAAAGTTAGAAGACTAAGCTTACTTGAGATGAAAGGATGCTTTTGAAGTTCCTACAGCCAGGTATCACTTATTTTAATACCTTGCTTCTCTTTTTCTTCAGGAGAGATGCTGTATCGTTTCTTGTGAGCTTCTTAAATAACTTCATTTAAGTACTCAGGTTTCAGAGTTGCAAGAACACCAAAGAAGAAGTTTCTCTCTGGCAACTTATTAGAGAGCTGTAGCTTTGATGGAAGGTAGAGAGCTACGTCCGGATCACTCATAGCATCGTCATAAAGGTTGTCACTGATATTTCAGGGTAGTTAGAAATTTCAATCATCCTAATTTTATTAGACTTAAAAGCTTATTTCTCTTCACTCAGTAAGGCTTTTAAGAATGAGATTTTAGTTCTCTCCTAAGTCGGTAAGAACAATCCAACTATTATTGATTTATTAATCTTACTTAAAGTTCTTTAAAAATTATATCCACATTTATATAAACATAAATTGTGAATAATTTTATAATTTGATCATAATAAAATTTACTTAATGTTTAATTAAATTAAGATCTATATTGTAATTAATATTATTCAGTTATGTTTTTGCTGACTATATATCTTTTAGTGCTATCAGCTGTACTTTCAATTAAATTACACCTCTGTATGATGCCTAAATTTAAATAATCACAATTAATTAATATAAATAATTATATGAAAATATGTCATTTATTATTAATAATAAAATTGCATTTATATCATTTTTGTCAATACATGTGTGGATATAATATAATGAACTGACTCATTAAATGTTTAGAAGTCATGATTTGAATGTCTATATTACCATATTAATGAATTTCTTTTGATACTTACCAAATTTTTGTAATATAAAAATAAATTATTTTATTTAGTTTTCTGCTCCCTAGGAGAGCATTTCCCTTGGAATCCAATACAAATCCAGTGGAAGCGTTTCTCAAAATGAAAACATTCGAGTACTCTGTGCCGATAAACTCCCATACTTAGTAATTTCCCCCATTACTTTAAAGAGTGTACACATCTTTGGATCCTGAAGAATCCAAAGTTTTCGATGTGGCCGAATTTGTCAAAGTGAAAGAATTTTCATATTAAGTACCTCTCTTTTCCCAAGTTTAATACGAACCTCCATTGGCTTATAAAGTATAAACATTGCCATCACCATTGGAGTCAAGTACTTTTTGTGTAGCAAGGTTCTTTAGTACAAAATGCGAGCCCATCTAATTACTTTTTTGTTTTCTATTTATTTAATTATATTAATTACCAACCTCAATCTAATAAAATCAACATAGCCACTGATTTATTAATTTGATAAAGTATGGCCTCACTAATTTAATTCAACTCAAAAAAGATGAACAGGACTTTATAATTTATAGTTATATTTTAATTCACTCATTGAAGAGATAATTATTCATAAGAAGCTTATGATATGAATAATTTTAACTTTTTATAATGAGGTTGAGAGACTCCAAAAATAACTGCCTTCTACAGAAAATAGTTTTTTACATATTATAATTTCTGTGATTCTCATGCATCTCACAAACATAAAATAAGGCGACATTTAGGAATAGTATATTTAGGCATTATTTTTAAGGTAATTCTTAGCCTTTAGTTGTAATATTTTATTTTATCAAATCACGAATTAAAATGTCAATTAAATAGACACTTCAAAATTTCTCATTATTTTTTTATAAAATTAATGTTTATAAAAATTAGCTAATACTTACTATTTTGTCTTTTAATTTTATATATTCAAATTTTGTATGTTTTTTCTATAAAAAAGCTTTAAAATAAATTGTTGTAAATAAATAATGATATATTAATTAATTCAAGGAATGAAGTTAAACATTCAAAACCCCAAAACCCTTTCAGTAGTTTGATTGAGTTTTTGATTGATAAAAGTAGACTATTAGTGCATACTTTATTAAGGTTTTAATAGGGTTTATGTAGGGGTTTAATGTTTAAATATTAGTATTTTAAGTGAGTATATGCGAGGTTTGGGGTCAGTTTATGACAGTGAGTATATAGATTTATTGTTTAAGTTGCGATATGGATGTGATGAATATAGTGAATAACTCAAGCCTGTTCTGAATTATACGTCTATAGCAAGGCTACTCCATAAATCTCCAGCAACTGTGAGGTCTCACTGTCTATTAGCATTGAATTTAAAAAGATAGCATCTTAATTCTAAGCCTAAGAGACCCTTAAAATTTTAGCAGCATCATATTGAATATCTTATTAATGATAAGACTCTTAAATACTGGGCTCATTTCTCTCTAGCCTAGAGGGCTGTGATGTTTCATCGCCAATTTCCTGAGCTTCACATATCTGCTTAATCGATAGCTAACATATATAAAAAGAATGGAATATCTTACAAGACAGTCAATCGCATTAAGAGAGTGATTGACTTTAATGTTCCATTTTATAAGACTAATTTAAATTATATATTCGATTAAATGCAGAGGTCTTAAGAGCATAATATAAAGTTCATACACGCTGATGAGGCAGTATTTACATTCAATACCTTTATATCAAGGTCTTGGTACAAGAGGTATAGTAATATAGAAGTTTATGACTAAAAAGTTAAGGTGTAAACTCATGCTATTCTTGGTGGAATAAGTGAAGATAGTGGCCTCGAGACTTATGTTATTCACCCTCGTTCTATAAAGACTGAATAATATATTTAGTTCCTGCAATAACTCAGAGATAAGTACGCGGACTAAGAGATTATTCTATTCGTTGATAACTTGTCAGTACATAAAACAAAAGACTCAAGGAAAGAATATGAAAGGCTAAATATAACACCTGTATTTAATGTTCCTTACAGCCCTTAGTTCAATGGAATTGAATTATATTGGGGGTTATTGAAAGGTCATTATAAGAAATTGCTGCTCTATCACTTGATGCACGACTTGAAGATAGATACAGTAGATTTTATTAAGAGTGCTGCTAAGAGAGTCAGCGATGATAAAGCTAAAGTATGTGCAAGAGAAGGGAGATTTTGTGTTTATAAATAAGTTTTAGATTTAAGCGAATGAATAAGTTCACATATTAAATTTGCCCGTAAAGGGATTTGGCTTCTCTTTCTTTTCTTCCTCTTAAGGCTTGCTTGAGCCCATGTTTCTTCTCTTAGTGCCAGCCCCTGCATCTATGTTCATCTCGTCTGGCTTTTAGAAATCTTTGAAGATTCTCTTACTCAATTCATGCTTTACTTGAGACTTTCTCTCTCTGTTTAATTTGCTGCGCTTTTCATCAAGTATATAGCAGTACCAGGTTTTTCTATAAAGTTAGAAGACTAAGCTTACTTGAGATGAAAGGATGCTTTTGAAGTTCCTACAGCCAGGTATCACTTATTTTAATACCTTGCTTCTCTTTTTCTTCAGGAGAGATGCTGTATCGTTTCTTGTGAGCTTCTTAAATAACTTCATTTAAGTACTCAGGTTTCAGAGTTGCAAGAACACCAAAGAAGAAGTTTCTCTCTGGCAACTTATTAGAGAGCTGTAGCTTTGATGGAAGGTAGAGAGCTACGTCCGGATCACTCATAGCATCGTCATAAAGGTTTGTCACTGATATTTCAGGGTAGTTAGAAATTTCAATCATCCTAATTTTATTAGGCTTAAAAGCTTTTTTTCTCTTCACTCAGTAAGGCTTTTAAGAATGAGATTTTAGTTCTCTCCTAAGTCGGCAAGAACAATCCAACTATTATTGATTTATTAATCTTACTTAAGTTCTTTAAAAATTATATCCACATTTATATAAACATAAATTGTGAATAATTTTATAATTTGATCATAATAAAATTTACTTAATGTTTAATTAAATTAAGATCTATATTGTAATTAATATTATTCAGTTATGTTTTTGCTGACTATATATCTTTTAGTGCTATCAGCTGTACTTTCAATTAAATTACACCTCTGTATGATGCCTAAATTTAAATAATCACAATTAATTAATATAAATAATTATATGAAAATATGTCATTTATTATTAATAATAAAATTGCATTTATATCATTTTTGTCAATACATGTGTGGATATAATATAATGAACTGACTCATTAAATGTTTAGAAGTCATGATTTGAATGTCTATATTACCATATTAATGAATTTCTTTTGATACTTACCAAATTTTTGTAATATAAAAATAAATTATTTTATTTAGTTTTCTGCTCCCTAGGAGAGCATTTCCCTTGGAATCCAATACAAATCCAGTGGAAGCGTTTCTCAAAATGAAAACATTCGAGTACTCTGTGCCGATAAACTCCCATACTTAGTAATTTCCCCCATTACTTTAAAGAGTGTACACATCTTTGGATCCTGAAGAATCCAAAGTTTTCGATGTGGCCGAATTTGTCAAAGTGAAAGAATTTTCATATTAAGTACCTCTCTTTTCCCAAGTTTAATACGAACCTCCATTGGCTTATAAAGTATAAACATTGCCATCACCATTGGAGTCAAGTACTTTTTGTGTAGCAAGGTTCTTTAGTACAAAATGCGAGCCCATCTAATTACTTTTTTGTTTTCTATTTATTTAATTATATTAATTACCAACCTCAATCTAATAAAATCAACATAGCCACTGATTTATTAATTTGATAAAGTATGGCCTCACTAATTTAATTCAACTCAAAAAAGATGAACAGGACTTTATAATTTATAGTTATATTTTAATTCACTCATTGAAGAGATAATTATTCATAAGAAGCTTATGATATGAATAATTTTAACTTTTTATAATGAGGTTGAGAGACTCCAAAAATAACTGCCTTCTACAGAAAATAGTTTTTTACATATTATAATTTCTGTGATTCTCATGCATCTCACAAACATAAAATAAGGCGACATTTAGGAATAGTATATTTAGGCATTATTTTTAAGGTAATTCTTAGCCTTTAGTTGTAATATTTTATTTTATCAAATCACGAATTAAAATGTCAATTAAATAGACACTTCAAAATTTCTCATTATTTTTTTATAAAATTAATGTTTATAAAAATTAGCTAATACTTACTATTTTGTCTTTTAATTTTATATATTCAAATTTTGTATGTTTTTTCTATAAAAAAGCTTTAAAATAAATTGTTGTAAATAAATAATGATATATTAATTAATTCAAGGAATGAAGTTAAACATTTATTAAAGTAATTAGCAAAATAATTATCAATAAAATTTTTAGTCAATTAACTATTATAAGGAATTCTATATGTCCATTAAGAGATTAATCTTTAAGAAAATTATGCTAATGCTAAATTTATCATTTAATAAAGCTTCAATAAATTTTTTAAAAATAATTGTTTTATATCTTTTAATTTATATAAATATAGATTTAAGATAATCGATTATATTTGAAAAAAGATCGGCTTAAGAAAATTATAGTAGAATAAATAAATTCTATATCAAGATTCAAAACTTGATATTTAGAGACTCGAAATTAATTATAATTTTATTTGAGGTAAAGAGTGGTAACAGTTGAGTGGGGGTAACGGGTAAGACTATGTATCTATTATATCAAATTGTTAAAATAACTTCAATGAAATTCTTTGACTAACTTTCTCTATGTTTTCATTTTTAATTGATCTTTGACTCTTCATCTTCGCCTTCATCTGTGTTATTACTAACTTGTTGATATTATTGATTATCTTATCTTTTTTTGTCAATGGCATAGCCAATGCTGTCATCTATTTCATTTGGTCCTAAATCCATTCTGCCTTAGTCATTAATGATGGTAGGTTAACCAAGAACGGACATTGGTGAAATCTCTTGGTTTGAAGCTATACTTGAAGAAATTGAATTTTGTGAAATTCCTCCGAGAGCCACACCTCTTACTTAAAATGGTTAAAATGTCTATAAAATGAGTTTTAAGAGACTTAAATTATATTATTACTGCTTAAACTTGTGTCTGTTGCAATTCTCTGCCATTTGAATTGGTAGGTCTTGCAAATGTTAGTAAGCCTACTGATCCATCAGCCGTAATAAAATCTATAGGACTTATGATTAATTCAAAAATTATACATGACGTAGTTGCAAAGTATTTAAATGGGAATCTTTTTTCCCAGACTTTTGCTTTCTATATTGAAATTTCAAAGTAATCAAGAGCTTTGTAAACATGGAGGTATCCAACTGCCATACCAACAAATAGATCAAACCGAAATCTAACAATTACAGCAATGAATGCTAGAAGTGCCCAGGGAAAAAACTTTTGCTTTATCTTAATCGGCAAGAAGCATAATCTAATGAAAAAAATAATTATCTTAAATTTCCTAATCTTACCTAACTGGTACATCAGGGTCTTAATTGCATTATGTGGTAATATTACAGAATAAAATGGGCCATAACCCAATTGAAAATCTAATCAAAAACAAAGGGTCCAAGAAAGTTTTGGCCATCGTGTAGCACAGGATTACGAATAGTGATTCGATCAAGATTGTATTGAGAATGAATCTGAACGTCATTTTGACAGTTCCCTCATGTTTTTCGAGTTAATATGCAGTTGGCAAATATGAAAGCAAGCTGAATAATATTTAAATGAATTTAATATGCGCAAATGGTCCAGTCAGTATTCTCCAATCTGATAAAGTTAAATTTAATTTTATTCTTTGGATAAGTGGATTAGAATAAGAATTGTCAAAAAGGATTTCTAACTTACATTAATCATAATAGATTATCAAGAATGGTTGATTATGCAAGTAATAAGGTACCATTGGATTAATGAAAGAGAAAAGGAAGATACTCACAGTTGAAATTAGTATAAACCTATTCAAATTGATTTAATCAAGTATTGCTAAAATTTATTTTATTTCTTGAAATTATAATTTAGTAAATTATTTTTGTTGAAAAAATTAATTAACTCATAAAAGATTTCATAATCATTTTATTAAACAACTGAGGGAATTTAAATAGTTAATATATTGTGTATATTTTACTGTTAAATTTAAATAACAATTAACATTTGCTTATATTTTCTAATGTATTTATGAACAATTGCTTGAATAATTCAATTATTCATAATTTTAAAGCAATATCCTTTATAAAAAGAAGATTTATATGTTTTTTTTTAAAAATATACATAAAAAATAAATCTAGTAAAAATTCTTTGAATTGTTTAATTTTGATTTAAAGAATTAAACTCTCATACAAATCTATTCTTAATTTTACAGTTTATTAATATTTATAATTAATTAATTTTAAATTACCATTAATTATGTTAAAATTAATTTCACTGATTAGATAGAATTGAATAATATTAATTTTTACCTGCAAAATGCTGGCACATTTCCCCAAATTTCTTTCGCTTTAGCTTCACAATCAGGGGGCTCCGAGTAGTTTATTTATCTGATAGGATTCATATTATAAGATATTATTATAATCTGATTTCTAAAAAAAATGAAAAGAATGCCAGGAATTTAAGGCATTAATAGAATTGGCAAGTCCTTAAGGTTTTCTAAATTTAATTAATCGAATTCAGTATAAATTATGTTGCGAACCAATCAAATATTTTATTTTGGTGTAAATTACTCTTTTTTAAATGCCATTAGTGTTCAATTCTAACAATTCAAAAAGATATGATATATAGATTATTATCATCTATGCATATCAGCAAATTAAATTATTAATCACAATTTAATAGTAAATCAAAACAGGATTTAAGATGTAACTATTAGAATTGATTTGAAGTTGAAATAAATTTAAAACATCAATCTCGTTAACAAACTTCTTCTCATCAAACTCACAAGCCATACATATCTCATAGTGCCAACATAGTGAATCCTAGAAATAGAGCTCATAAAGTATTGCTTATGAGAGATATTAACTTTATTATTATGATGATGGCTTACTACTCTCATTGCTATTAAGAATCTATACTCTGTCCTTATACTTCCACTGTGATATCATCAGTTATATTCTTGTTGAGGAGAACAAGAAAAAATTATGAAAAATTAAATGGCAAAAAGGTTCTATGCTTCATATGTTTTTATTGAGGTCTCTAAAAATCTTTAATGCCATTAAAAAAAAATTTACTATGTCCTTCTCCTAAGGTAATCGATGAACGAGCTAGGTGTTGAAGCTTCTCCGTTCAGTTTATGTTTTAAGTTTCTTGAACTGATTGTGTTGGATGTATTGAAAATAAAAGTGTGAGCCTCTCTGATTTTTACTTATCTGGCAGGTTTAAGTCCCAGTATTAATTTCCGTACTGATCTTAAATGATAATGATAATATTACTATAATTTCGATTAATACAACTTTTTGTTTTAAAATAATGATTTTCAATTTAAATGTTGCTCAGAATTATCCTAATTCAATAATAAATTTTGCTATTATTTAAAAATTTAAAGTCTTTTTCAAAATATTTATCTAAATTATTATCTAATATTCCCACAAATAATCTTACAATTAATTTCAAAAAATAATGACGTATGGAACATTTTAAAAATATTAATTTGAAAATAAATCATTATAAATTAATTATTATAAGATATTCGTATAAACATGGATATAAGTAATTAGCAAAATATAGAACAATAATAATAAAGCCTGCGATGCTTGACATTTATAGGGGACCCTACTTGTACAATGAAATGTATAATGCATTAAAATACTTGCAAATATTATTGTAAGGGGTGCCATGCTCCCGTCTGCTAGAAATGTGTGCAACAGCATCAAAACAATCATTAAACCTTAAAATTATATAAAATGTTTGATATACTAATAAAGGAAGAGTGATGGAATTTTATAGTACTTACCTATTAATTATAGTTTTAATTATTATTTAACAAAGGCTAAAGTGTTTTAAATGCAGATACTACTATCAAAAGCTCAAAATCAGATAATATAAGTTAATTCGCAAAAGAAAATTAGAAATGCCTTAAAATATTAAAATCAACTTGTATTGCCCCAAATAACAACTCGACCCATAAAATTATCGATATAAATCTCTATGCAAAAGACAATCTAGACTTGTTTATCCAGGCATTCTTGGAACTAGAAGAATTTAACTTGGACAATCAAGAGCAAATAACTTTAAATACTCAATTTTATAACAAAGAAGTTAAATCTTAGATTATAAAAATGCAGCAGTTTCTAAGTTACTTAATGGTCAATGTTCAAAGTGAGATATTAAAACGAGGTTGTGATGAGAAACTTAATTAGTGGATTTTGATGAAGCAAGAATTTGAATAACTTAATAATATAGTTTATAATTAAGTTAACTGCGATTTATCAAATTACTTAACTATAAATTTAAAATTAAATTTGAATAACTTCAAGAAAGCCAAAATTATAGTGAATTATATACTCGTAGAAACGAATTAGTCAAAGCAAAAAAGGATATCAAAGAGTATTTAAAAACTGCAAAATAAAAGAAAAATTACAGTTAAAGTAAAATATATGAAGAAGTATAGTAAAATATACGTAGCAAATTAATATAAGTGTTTCAACTCATAGATAAAATACTTTAGTTTTCCACAAGTGAGGAAGAGAAAAGTAATGATTTTGATGAGTTACTGAGTTTAAGGCGCATTAATGAAATTGAAGAGAAGTTTTAATAGAAAAAGAAATTGATAGAATTAGATTAACTAAAAGAGAAACTTAATTCAATAGTTGTTCCGACCGAGACCCGTACCCCCCCGTATCCCTCTTCTAAAAAATACCCCCTTCACACCCGTAACCCCGTACCCCATTCCCCCGTACCCCCCATACCCCCCCTACCCCCCATAAAATCCCCCATTTCATATGAAATTTTTTATCCGCGCAGTCTGAATCGATTTCCTTCATGACATCTCGTCATCATATATAGATAATTTTTTATATGAAATATCATAAATTTTTGAAAATTTATTCTTTGCTTAATAACCCATAATAGCATATTAATTTCATTTTTTTTTAATTTTTCAACGCTCGCCATTATTTTCTGAGTACATACTCTCATAGGAAATTATTTATTTTATGAGTAACACATTAATAATCATAATTATATATTAAAATGATAATTATTTATAAAGTACTAGATATAATTCTTAACAACTTTGGTTAATGGACCCTACGATGGGCCGCTAAATGTTTTTTCTATATTTTTTTAAATGTTCTAAAAATCATTAAAACATCAAAGGAACATGTCATAAGTCATTCAAAAGCTCCCTTACGACTTTTAAAAGAAGTCTATAACAACAAAAATTAGAATATCAATAAAATCATAAAATACATAGAATTTTGAATTAATATTGCTAATTTTATTTAGTATGTTATGATTTTTATATTTATTTTTTCACAAATATATATTCTAATATCATGATTAGTTGTTATAATTGATTCAAAACATTAATATTATATGTAATCTTATAGATCAGTAAGCTGAATGATTGTATTTGAATCAATTATAACAGCTAATCATGATATTAGAATATATATTTGTGAAAAAATAAATATAAAAATCATAACATACTAAATAAAATTAGCAATATTAATTCAAAATTCTATGTATTTTATGATTTTATTGATATTCTAATTTTTGTTGTTATAGACTTCTTTTAAAAGTCGTAAGGGAGCTTTTGAATGACTTATGACATGTTCCTTTGATGTTTTAATGATTTTTAGAACATTTAAAAAAATATAGAAAAAACATTTAGCGGCCCATCGTAGGGTCCATTAACCAAAGTTGTTAAGAATTATATCTAGTACTTTATAAATAATTATCATTTTAATATATAATTATGATTATTAATGTGTTACTCATAAAATAAATAATTTCCTATGAGAGTATGTACTCAGAAAATAATGGCGAGCGTTGAAAAATTAAAAAAAAATGAAATTAATATGCTATTATGGGTTAATAAGCAAAGAATAAATTTTCAAAAATTTATGATATTTCATATAAAAAATTATCTATATATGATGACGAGATGTCATGAAGGAAATCGATTCAGACTGCGTGGATAAAAAATTTCATATGAAATGGGGGATTTTAAGGGGGGAATGGGGGGTATGGAGGGTACGGGGGAATGGAGGGTACGGGGTCTACGGGTGTGAAGGGGGTATTTTTTAGAAGAGGGGTACGGGGGGGGTACGGGTCTCGGTCGGAACATCTAGTCGATAAACTGAATGTTAAGCTCAAAGAAATTGATTCAGTTGGATTATCCAATGAGTATACCATGTATTTATAAAAGCAACGTCTAATATTTTAAGTGTTTATATAGAAATAATAGATGAGAACTACAATTAAGAATTGAGATAGAAATTTCAACTGATTTAAAGAGAAAAAGGTGTTTAAGATTCTTATACTTACTATGGGCAACTAAATTCAGAAGGACAAATGCATGGCTTGGGGACGATCATGTTTAAGAATGGCTTTTCCTATTAAGGTATGTTTTCCAATGGAAGTAGAGAAGGCATAGGCTGTACTTTTGACTTGAACAATAATAAATACAAGGGAGAGCATAAACGAGGGATGCGAGAAGGATAGGGTATATTCAAAACTAGTGATGGAAATATTTACGAGGGAGGTTGGGTTAAGAATCGCATGAATGGACGAGGAAGAGAGATTAACAATAAAAATGAGTGCTTTATTGTATACTATAAAAATGGATAAAAGATTGAAGCTCTTGCTAGTAAAATCAATACTAAACCTTCAAATGAGAAGCAAGATAAGGATGTCTCAAGAAATAAAAGTGAGAATTCAATAGCTCTTGATAAACTTAACAGATCATATTTAAGTAGGACTCCACGAGATAAAGATAGCAAGTTTTACTCAATTTTAAGGACTGACACTTCTGATATCAGCAAGTCAAGTAAAAATAAAGATGAAAACTTAATGTATAATTCTCAAATTAAGAAAAGCAAAACTAAGAAATTTAAAAGTAAGGATGACAAAGACTGTTTTATATTTTGATTATCAAGTTTTAATATGAAAATTTTCCAATAAATCAAGCTTCATAATCAAATTTTAAAATAAGTAACAAGTTAATGAGCAATTATTAATAGAAACTTATTCAGGGTTCTATTTCAAATCTTGCCATTTCTCCTTTAATCATAGAAATTTGTGAAATATCAGCCAAGAAACTTTGCATATTATGAATGCAATTACCGCCTATAACTACTCTAACTTATTGCTGATTATAAGTCAAGGCAATTTCTTTAGCTTCCTCAAAAGTAACTCCTCCTACTATGAAAACTAAGACGTTTGTGGGTTTATCTCTATAATCTGTAGCCTACGTAGCTGGATATTCTTAAGGATTCAATTTGCCTTTGAAAATGTTATCAAGTTGAGTCATTAACTGAGGCTTATGCTGAAGCAAGACATTTTAAACCTCTTTGAAGTAAGACTTAAAGATTTTCGTTCCTTTTGAAAAGAGATCTTTGTTTTAGAATAAATCCCCACTTCTTCTAGCTTTGCCTGCGTATTCAATAATACAATCGATGATTTTAACTTGCTATTCAGCTAAACCTACTTTCTTTAATTATTCCTTTAACTTAAACACTTTCTCATCATTCTCATATCTCAAGGAGAATATTAAGGAAAGTCTTAGCTTCTCCATCTTGCTGATCTCTGAATTGTTAATTTAGTCTTCAACTTGCTTAAAATGACCAGCTTTATTCTCATTCCCCGAAACTAGATCTTGTTCAATTTCTGACAAATCATAAAGTTTTCTGCCATCAACAACCTTTCTTAGCTCTTCTAAGATATGAAAGTGTTTTGTAGTGTTTCTCTCCCCTTGTTTAAACTCAGGAAAATTTTCAATGATTCTTTGCATATCTTCAATAGAGCTAAATTGAGCTTAACTTTGCTTGTTCTTCAGGAATTTTTATACCAAATTATGGATGTCTTCAGCCACTTCACCAAAATTTTTGTACATAATTGCTTTGAAAAATTAATCATCCTCGCTTGAGATAACAACCTCAGCCATATCCTCTGATAAGTTCTTTATTCTGCTCTTCATGTCCACTCTGTTATTATTGATGCCTAGAATTTCATGAATCATTGCTTGGTATGTCCATTAATTAAGAAGTGGTGTAATAGGGTCTTCTCTTCTATCTAGAATCAATAAGGAGGTTGGTTGACTATTTTTGCTAATTCTCTATAAAAACTCTTGCTCTTCATTAAGCTTTTCTTATAGCTTATCTGCTAACTTGAAGCATATTTCAGACCTTTTTTAGAATCTAATTTGAGGGTAAGATCTGGTTGCTAATGCTACTGAATAAATGGCATCTATCATTCTATTAAAGTGCTGCTAATCTTAAATCGTCCACTTGGAAACGGGTGCAGTTAAACCTATCACAGAGGGTATATTTAAATTGAATAAGTCTTCATTAATGACTGAGAAATCAGCATATACTTCTTAAATTTAGTTAACAACATTGTGTAAGTCAGATTCAGCTAACTTTTGAATTCTATCGTTATACAATGAGTTTGAGAAATCTAAACAGAAAATCAAATGAAATCAAATGCTTTACATAAGTTATATTAAGAAAACTTAGGTTCTTAAAGCTCTTAAGCAATTTTATTTATGGTCTCATCAGTGCTTCTGCAAAAGAATATAGCTTTTAAATGAGTCAATTTTTCTTAAGGAATATTATCAATTGTTTCGATGAAAAATACTTCTCTTTAAAGTATATTAGTTCTGCTGTAAACAAGCGACACGATGTCTATAATAGTAATTAGACATTTCATTTTAATTGTTTACTTAAAGTTTCTTTATCAAGAATCAAGGCTTTCCTTCCTTACACTTCATTTAACATATTTTCAACATAATCTTTGAATATGTCAATGAGATTCATTCCTTGCTTTATTGAAGCTTATGAAGTATTGTTAGATCTCTAATCCATTTTAAATTTTCCTTGTATTATAAATTTCTTAGCAATTTATAAATTCATATAGATCGGCAATTAAATTTCTAAATAAAGTTAAATGATTTATTAAATTATTAGGGACTTATTAGTCAGACTTTCTTAAAAACCATAATAGGTCTATCAAATCCTTCTTTAGCCTCTGCTTCACTTGGCATTAAACTTTCAATCATTTCAAACCCAATTTTCTCGAGGTACTGTCTAAAGAAATGTGGTCTTATCTCTATTTCATTGAAATTCTTTTTAGACCTATCTGATTCGTTCTTGTTTTTCTTGTAAGATTTCCAGAGTTAGTTCTCTAATATAAACAAACCATTTTAATTGAGTTAATCGTAAGCTTTTAAGAACAGGGTCTTTATACCGATATCTCCAAAAGTTAAATGAATATACTTCACTGTTGAGAGACACATTACAACATCGAATTTTTCTTTTTGGCTAATGACTGTATTTTCAATATAGTTTTCAGTTCTAAAGCAAACTTTTCCATAGAGGTAGTTCTTTGCTTCCTTAGGATTGGGCTCATAATTTTCCTTGGTCAAGGCGTTTACAATCATAAGCTGTGATTCATTCTAAGCATGAGCTAGTTTCCCTTCAAGAGTGATTTATAGAGAGATTGGCAAGTTTTTGATTTTTAAAAGCAGTTCCTTGTATTTCTGTTCTTTTTCTTAAGCCTATCTTTTCTATTGTTTTTCATACTGTTCGATCATATCTACTTCATTGTTCTGAAGTGCATCTCTGTGTTTAACAGCTTGCTCTACTATAACATTTAGTTGCTCTTAATCATTGATTGCTTTCTGCATATTAGTTATGGCTTTTTTAATTTGCCTGTGATCAATATCAATTCCAATCACGAGTTTAGGTTGAAACTTTACAGCTACAAGTAAGTCCACAACTCCAGTACCGCAACCTACATCTAGAATTGTTTTATTTCTTAGCCATTCATCCTAAAACTTGTCGAGTCTCAAATCATGCCATTTGTTCACATGAGAGAAACTAGCTCCCTTTGGCAAATTGTAGAATTTATCGTGATTTCCAAAAGATTAATGCTGAATATCCTTTTCAATTTGTCTTTAGAATCCCTCATTCTTAAATTCACTGAAAAAGGCTTTGTTGCCAGCTAATAAATCTTGGTATTTAGTCTCATGCTTTAATAAAATCTTTTCAATTTCTTGTTGTTGCTATAAGAAAAGAAATTTAAGTTACTAAGAGAGTATCATTTATAATTAATAAATATGTCTTAAATTCCTTACCTGATAGTTAGATTTTGCGGGAACATTTTAATCTTGGGCGCTTAAACCAGCATCGTTTTCATCAATTTTTCTCTTTTTTTATTAATCTGGTATCCCATAACCTGCTGGCCCCTTCAACTCCTGTCTCTTTCTTTTCTTACTTGAGTTTTCTATATGCAATAAATTACAATCACAAATAATTTCGAGTATATATGACGATATATACCTTGTGCAGTATCTATTTGCATTTAGTCGCGCTTTTCCATTATTAAGATCGGTATTTGTAAATGTTAACAAATTAAATTAATTATAAATTTTTATTATAATTTGATGTATAGATGAATAATCAAAAAATTATTTCAAGATAATCACTAATTCTACAAATATTTTTACCCTCTTTTTAATTTCATAAAATGAGCAAATTATATACCTTCATGAAGATATTCTTTTAATTTATAATTAACGATTTTTTGGCAAATTATTTTTATTTTAATAAGATGATTTTGTGGAAGCATAGATATGACATTATTATTTGCTATACTTTGAATATTACCTTTATGCATATAGGCAGAGCTTATTATAAAGCAACTGCCACTGAGTCTATGTGGAACACTCCCAGATTTGTAAGTAATCCATAAAATTAATTTAAAATTATCAATTTTTATCAATAATATTTGCTATGTATTTCTAAGAATCTCATTAAAACATTGGCTGAGGCTAAAATGTAAGCAGGGTTTATAATATTTAAATAGATTTAGTTAATTATATATTAGATCCTAAAGAATAAAATTGTAATTATAACTTTATGAATATTATTTTTTTATCTTTAAGCATATTTTTTCCCTTTTTAAATTACACAATAAATTTTCCTATATTTTTTAAACTTAAAAATGGCTTTTCATAATTAACATTGTTTAAATGCAAATTTGTTTACTAGACTATAGTATCAAGAAAACTTTTTATACGAAGTTTTTTTTATTATTTTATACATTTTAAGAAAGGATAATCATCAAAATTTTATATATAAATATATTATGATAAAAAGGTTTTTAGTTAAAATGACTTTAACAAAATATTTTACAGTTATAAAGATAAAGCTTTAAGGAAAACTATAATTAATTTGTGATAGAGTAAGTTTTAGAGAATTTAAATAATTATAAAAGGAATAATGAATTAACCCCCACAACAAAACATTTTATTTATAGACTGGAAATTCAGGTAGATATCCCTTCACTCCCTTCGAAGGTATCCCCTACCCAATGGACATCCCTGAATATCAAAAGTACACCAACAAAAAGATACTTATAGAATATGATGCCAGGTATAACTACAGGCAGATGTGGCTCACTAACTTCATGCATCCTCAAAGAGAAAGAAATGACTCAATCATTAATATCCAAATTGACAAATTTAATTTCATTTTTAAATGGTTTTTAATACACTTCATGTACTAAGTGATTGTGTTTTATTGAATAATCTTTGATGCTGAATTTACGAGAGATATAATGAAGAGACTAGAAGAATAAAGACATTAACTTGCTTTACAATGTGTAGCTCTTGGAATATTTGACGATGTCTATCAAGCCAAACAAACTCAAAGAGACTTAAAAATCAAAAATTCAGACTATAAATACAAACATTTGCTCTATAGAAATTGAAAATTAAGGGTTTAGTAGAATAAAAAGAACTTTGATAATTTAATTTAAATCATTAATTTCCATAAATTATATGACATCTATTCAAATAAATAAGATGCAGATATAAAAAATTAAGCATGTAATCCAAATTAATAATTCATTTTTTGGGCTAATTATCAGATTATTTCTTAAATATTCTGAGTTTAATTAAAATAAAGTTTAATGGGCAATAGTTGTGAGAAAAACGGTGACACTTAATAAGAATATTTTAGCGAAATATCTCTTGCGAAGAGATGCGTTTCATCTCCAAACAACCAGAACCATCATATTCTAGAATCTACTGTCCAAAACGATTACTTAAAAGACAAGCTTAAATTTAACGTTTATTAAAAGCATTTCATTTAATTAATATGACAAAAGCTTCAGAAACTAAAAATATTTGAGTCAGATGCTCAAACACCATCTAGCAGTGTTTAATTCTAGAAGAAATTTTAAGCAAATTCATAAAATAATAGCAGGACAAACAAAGTGGATACTTTACTTTTTAACCCGATTAACTAATAAAACGCTGGACCAAGCAAGCAAGTTTAATCTCACTCAATAAAAAATGAGATGTAAGGAAAGCGGTCTATTTTGGAGAACTTCTTACCGACTAAATATTCTCAAAAACCAAATCTTAATTAAGGATCTATGACTACAAAGAATCAGAATTAATCCTCTTAAGCCAAGTAACAATTACACCAGTAAGAACAAACTAATAATAATTAGGTTAGATCTGTATCTTAACCCTCCACAGCATGTAGCAGTTTACTCTCTACAAAGCGTCAAGTGAACTTAAACTTACTCAATAAACCAAATTAAAATAAAAATGACAATATAGCTGGTGTGGAAAGTGGAGCAAGCACAAGTAAATCAGTAAATAAATCAGGTGCTAAACCTAATTTAACCCTTGGTGCTCTTTATTAACAATAAGCAAACAGTCGCATGAATCCTTCAGATAAATATATTATACCCGCTCCAGGTTCTTTCGGCTAATACTACCAAAGAGAAAATTTGATCACTGTCTATTGCCCTGTAAACTTTGAAGTGTTTTAGGTACGTGTGCATAGTGTTATGACTCTAAGCGAATTCAAGAATAGAATCGCTTAGAGATATGAAACCTATGCCGATAATATTATTATATGTGTTGGTGATAAGGAGTACAGGGGAGAAATATCAAGTAAAATTGATGAATCAAAAATTAATCTTTGCAATGACTTAGGGATAAATGAAAAAACAATAGTCAAGTTAACATTTAAAGCTGCGGTAACCATAAAAAGTAGAGAAACCTCACAAAATAATAGAGGCAAGTCAAAAAGTGGTTACTCATCCAGTGTTGTAGTTACAACTAGCATAAATAAACTTTTATTTTTATTGATTTAAACTCTATTTCTACTCTTAATTTTAACTACGGGGACAATATCAATAATGAACTCCGATCACGTGGTTAAACTTTATACAACTAAGAAGAGACTGAAGTTCAAAACACAAACGTAGGCCTTCTAAATCTATATAACAGATACTAGGAATAGATGAACGCAAAAAATGTGGTGCTCGAAGAGTATAAGTTACACGACTCTTTTGGGTAGGATGAGAACTTGCTAGATACAACAAAAATACATATTAATGATTCAGCAAGCAAAGAAGTTTAAAGCAAGTTAGATATTTCTAATAGACACTGTATCGAGTAGAGGTCGAATAGATACAGTCAAAACATCAAGTTGATATAAAAACTGAAAGAAAAAGTAAATCAAGATTTGGCAAAATGTGTGAAATAAACGAAACAGTTAACAACGGATTTCAGTCCTAGTCCTTTAGCAAGTTTTAACAAAACCTATGAGACTGAAAAAATCGGGAGTTCTAAACATGGAGGAGGTTCCTTTTTGAACAGACTATAGCATGATGCCAGAAAATAAGAGCTAGAATAATAAGTGACAACAGTGATACTAAGTAACAAGACATTTGACAACAGTGTCATTCCTAGAGAAAAATCAAGACTTTAAATTAAGACATGCAACATGAATCTGGCTTCAACAAATCAATCATTCTAGAAAAAGAGTTTTATCTAGGATATTGGAGTAAATTCTTAAAAAACATCTGTCAGGAATATCACACTTGACTCATAATAGAAGACAAAGCATGATTATCAACCAGTTACAATCTCTATCAATGATAATTAAAATTTTCTTTACAATAATGGCTATGATTTTTTAAATATATGTAAATAAAACTTAAAATGATAATAACCAACATCATTATTACAAAGGAGGTAGTGCATCCATTCTTCGCCCATCTCACATAAGTAGTGTTCATTCAGAAAAAGCCCTTTAAACATAATAAAATGTTAAAGTATAAAATCAAGATTTATTAAAACATGAAGAGAAAAGTAAATTCCATAATAAATAGCCAGCTTAAATCATCGTGTAGTAGTTACCAACCACTAAAATACTCAGAAGTAATATATAAACCAACGCTGAACTTAAAGAGAGCGTCAAAAACAAAATATTTGGGAAGAATAATTTGGAATATGAATAAAGACATAGTAGAATGAATTAATATACGAATCAGACACCTAAGAATCAATGAAGGTACTTATAAAAGATTGTAGTTTAAAGTATTATTTAATTTGAAAACACGCTGATATTAATATTAAGTAAGTATATGGTATAATTATAATCATAAAAATTGAAAGAAATAAGCATTTACTGCGAAACTATAATTCAATTTGGCAATTAAATTTTAGAAATTTTCTTTATTTTTGGTCTTGGTGGTAAATTTTTATTTGCAAAAGCTTTTTCTTTAGAGTTTTTATTAATTGAAATATGGCAATGAGTATTGATTTTGAAGCTTTGCGAACTAGCTATTTGGGTTGTATGATATTAATCAATAATGCTATTATATGAGGTTTTATCTTATGATCTGCTCTTCTTAAAAGTATGTGATAAATCTCCCCTAATTTATTTTAAATCCAAATTAGTTGGTATGATAGAAGTATGACTATATTATTGTTTAGTTTCAATTTGATTTTCTTTCAAATCGTCTAAATTGTAAATATGTAGCTTTTCAGAGTTTTTGAATCTCACTTTAGACTATTGTTAGCTCCTACTATTATTTAATTTCAATTGAATCTATAAAGCATTTGATATATAATTATTATTTTTCTTGTGCTAAAGAGTGCTCATCTCAGTATCCATGAAGAATTTTACGTCTCCTGTCTCCATTTAATTCAGATCATTTGTTGATTCAAATTACTTTTAAGAAAGTTCAAGGTCATCTTTTTTATTTAAGTTTAAGGTACTTCTAAGATCTGGTGAAATACTTAATAGGTGTCTTTTGCCAATTTTTACTGATTCCATCTGTTTCATGTTCTCCTTAGCTAAATTTCTTTAATAAGATATCAAGTTGTATGAATAATTAGAAGTTGGGACACTAAGTTCAAGCTAGGGGTCATAAGATTCTTTTTAATCTTGAACCTTCAAAAACTTCTATCTACTTAAATGCATTGGTCGACTGCTATACTTAGGGCCTTTTGTAACCTTTTAATCTAAGTGATTGATTAAGGTTACACCTTCTCTAAGTTTAAACTTTTCTTTTGGAGGTTCTAAGCTTGAATGAAGAACACGGTTCAAAGTAAGAGACTTCTCTTTATCAAGTTTATTGGCAAATTTCTCAAACAAGACATTTTCATTTATATTTCTTACTTTTTTATTGATTGTTTCCATTGAAATTTCTAGCTTTGATAGAGAGTGACTTTAATTTCCTTTTATATCTTGAAGAGTTACTTATTGCTAGCTCTTATTTAAAGACGGGAATAAGGCATTTCGTTTCTATAGTAAAATATTCTTTTAAGTAAGAGGTCGTTATTGTAAAATTATACTTCTATTAGTATATGGAGATTTCATTGAAATATTCGCATCAATTGTTCCACTATTTGCTTAATGATCTTTCTATTGTTTGAGTATTAAAAGGGGATTACGCTTTTCAAGCAGATTTCCATTTAAATCTAAAGTGAATTTGTTTGAGTCAAGTTTTCTCTACAACCCCTTATATTTACTTTCTATATTTGTCTCATACTCTTTTTCATTTCTCTCTATTTTCTTCTATATTAACACTCTTCTTTCATATTAAGCTCTTACTTACTCAACCTGTTATAAATATAACAAAATGATAACTTATTAATTTATCCAAAAATATTAATGGCAATAATCATTGTCTTGATATACTATCAAACTTTTCTGTTAGTAATTACTTCTTCCATTTTTTATTGGACTCTACTGCAGACTTTAAGGTAATGAATATTTTAATCTGGAACTGCTTTAATTTTAGGAGAGACCAGATGACATTTCATGAGCCTTGACTTTGAGATGTTAAGTCGAAAGCATTTTAAACATGATTTATGGGGAGTTATACTTTAGAAAGAACTGCTATGACTAGTATGGCTTATGATGCAAAGAATGAGCTATACAATTAGCTAAAATAGGTTATTTTGGGTGAAATTATTTAGTAAATCAACTTTGTACATTTCTTTTTAATTATATTAATTTATTTATATTTTTAGGTACTCTACCGCATTTAAGCTGTTTTGCGGTAGAGTACCTTAATTATATTAATTATTAAAATTTTTAATTTTAAATGCAATGCATAAATATGAAATGTAGTTTTAATAAAAAGTAATATAGAAATTAAGTTTATTTTTATAAATTATAATTATTAAAATTAAAAAGATATGAAATCTCATTTTGTTAAGTCTTGTTGCTTGATATAGCTACAATTTAAAATTACTCCTCACTTTTATTTAAAATTCATTTCTATATTACTTTTTATTAAAACTACATTTCATATTTATGCATTGCATTTAAAATTAAATATTTTAATAATTAATATAATTAAGGTACTCTACCGCAAAACAGCTTAAATGCGGTAGAGTACCTAAAAATATAAATAAATTAATATAATTAAAAAGAAATGTACAAAGTTGATTTACTAAATAATTTCACCCAAAATAACCTATTTTAGCTAAATTATCTAACTTTGGCCTTATAGGCTCTTCAAAATCTGTATCATTAAATAACCTCTCTTGCTACTTTAAGTCATGGTTTAAATAAATGTCCACTGTGAACAAGCATTTCATAAAAATTTTCTTTATCACATATTCATCAATATTATTCTGAACAAATTTCTCTATTTCGATATCGTTAACAGTCTTATTAATCATTTCTGAGAGTAACTGAGTATTTAAACAAATACTCTCTGTAAAATATTTTTCTTAGAAGGGTTACTAAAAGACTTGTGAATTTCTATATTGATCTCTGAAATTTACTCTTTTTTATGAAGGTAAAACATAAATTTGGTGTTTAGGTTCTTATTTTGAGCCAGACATTGAACCAATAAAATTTGCTGTTATTTGCAATTTTTTCAGAGATTTTTATTTATTATTCATTTTATAGAAATGTATAATTATAATTTCTTAGCTAAAACTATTTTAATTTAATATTTCTATTTTAATGCATTTCTTATTATATAAATTATTTCCAATAGTTTTCAAATTTATCAATATAAATATTTCGATAATAGAATAACCTAATAAAGAAATTATTTCATTAAATAAAAATATAAATAACTTATAAATTGCTTAATAAGATCAACTCTGAATAAGAGAATCTAAAGTCCAAAAATATTTAAAAAGCCTTGAAACAAAAAAATAAATAATAAAAAATAAAAATAGGTGTAAAGAATATTTAACAATAATTGTAATAAACTTAAAATAATGTATAAAATATTGGAAATGATCCTCTAGAATCGTTCAGCCTTTAAATCCAGATTTTTTTAATTTTAAAGTTTTTCATGATTTCTTTGGTAAATTCATATAATGCTAGACTTTAGGTTAAATACTAAGATAAATTGCTTGATATAGCTATTTTTACAATTTCTGATTTAATTAAGTAAGTTTATTATTTAAAATTATATTCTTATCAGCAGCATTTACATTTAGAGTGCGATTGCATAAGACAAATTAAGGAATATTTGTTAATAATTAAATTTAAACATATTTTATAAAATGTCTGCATAAGATCAAGCCTCTTCAAAATAATATATTGCCAAGAAGGGTTAACCAACTTCCTCAACTTAACAAGTTAATAAAATTAATTAATACTTAATATATTTTTATAAAAATTTTACAAGTTAACCAATAAAATGCTGATTTTTCAAATTAAGATCCCGCCATTATATCAGTAGCAGCTCAGCAGAAGCAGTCACCTTAACATTTCCATGATAGTGCACTTATTGATGATGCAATTATTAGTACTTCCAAACAAACTATTATATAATTTGATTAAATTGTGCAATGAGTAATCTATATTTAGTCTTAAATTATGCTAAATCTATTAATATAATAACGCAGGAGGTAATGCATTACAAAAAAATGAGAACTTGGTGATTAATGCTGATGGCAAATCTGAGTTAGAGCACTCCTTCACTTATTGGATTTATCAGAAAACTATGTAACAAACTGCACATTTGGATTGGGAGAGCTAGATCAAGCCAATTGCCAAGTTCAATACTGTAAGTAATTGCAGGAGAATAAAATATTTGTTGAATTTCTTTGTATAAGTGTGTGAGAAATGCTGATTAATTAACTTCAATATTTTAGGCTGAAGATTTCTGGGAGATATATTAATTCCTCAAGAGACCAAGCTAGCTGTAAAACGGCACCACTGTTCATTTGGTAAGTAACAAACAAATGTTTTTTTAATTATTTGTGTGCAGTTCGTTGATGATATCAAGCCTATGTGGGAAGATGAAGCAAATAAGCTTGGAGGAAGATGGGTTATTAGAATGAATAAAGGATTCTCTAACAAGCTCTGGGAAGACTTATATTTAAGTTAATCTAAATAGGTGTCATTAAATTAGTTATAACACTGGCAATGATTGGAGAGCAGTTTGAGTTAGAAAATGAGATTCATGGAATAGTCATAGTCATCAAGCCAAACGGTGACACAATCGCAGTGTGGAACAAGAACTCAAGAGATCAAGCAGTAGTTGACCAAATCAAAGCAGATCTTATCAGAGTATTGAACTTGCCAGATGATGTGAAGATGGACTACGAGCAATTCAACCCAGAGACCCCTTAACAAAAGTAGCAACCACAAGGCAACTGGGGTTAAGGCTAAGGATAACGCAGAGAGGAGAGAAAAGAGAGACCAAACAGAGGTGGTTACGGAGATTAAAACGTAGGTGGAGGAAGTAACCAACAATAGCAATAGTAATACTAGTAGCAACCTGGAAACTAATCTTAACAAAATTTGCAGCAGCAAAGATACAAGGCAAAGGGAAACGCTGGAGGACAACCAGAAAACGTCGGCGGGGCTCATAGAGGACCTAGAAACGATTAGTAGTAGTAACAGTAGTACAAAAAGCCTTAATAACAATGAGGAAAAACCTTTATATAACTACTTCTGCATTAATTACTTCAACAAACCTACGAATAAATCTATGTTTCTCATTATAAGTAGCATTTTAATTACTTCTATATAGATAGAGTCAATTCAATTAAAAAGATATATATTTAAATTATTCCTG
The DNA here is from genome assembly GCA_000711775.1 of Oxytricha trifallax. Taxonomy (NCBI): domain Eukaryota; phylum Ciliophora; class Spirotrichea; order Sporadotrichida; family Oxytrichidae; genus Oxytricha; species Oxytricha trifallax. The sequence goes on from ARYC01017960.1 coordinate 94,426, forward strand.
ATTTTTATAATAATTTTAAAAATGAGTAAAAGTCAATCAAAGAGCTAACAATAGAATAGCAATATCTCTAACTAAGAGCAACGAAGAGAGCAACCTTCTAACACTGGTAGTCGTGCCTTTTTCGCGCTACTCTCTTTGGCTTATATAGCTGTAGAAGGTTACCATTTGGCTTACAACATGCAAGTATTGAACCAGAGAAAGTCAGATCCCTACTATAACTAAGATAAACTGCCAATGTATGGTGCATATTTGATCCTTTCACTCTTACCAGCATTGATAATTGCTATTTTTGGCTTAACACTGTGTCTTTTCAAGGATCAAGATAAAGTGCTAAGGAAAGCAGGGATCTTCAGATTTATGTCATATTTGTATTTGGGGTTGATTCTTTATGGAGTCTACAAGATATGGTATGATTGGTTCTACGAACATCATCACAATCACAGAATGATGAGTTACATGTTTTACCTAGACTTTATGGTTCAATGGGGACCTGCCTTCATATACACAACCATTTTCAGACAATATGCTCAGTCTTCTTCAGTTGCTCACAAACCAAAGAATGAATGAATAATTTACTTAATTTAATACAAGGATTAGTTAGCATGTTCATTTGCTCTAAATCAAAGTCTTAAATACTTTTGTTTAAAATATGTCTTTTATTAAATTTGATAAAAAATACCAAATCTTACTGATTAATGAACTATGAATTCATTAAAAATTTTAATACAAATATCTTCAAATCTAAAATATAAAATAAAACGTTAGATATTTAAAGTTAAAATTTTTTAACAAAATGACTCTTTATTTAAATTTTATACACAAAATGAAAAGGAATATTTTTATTTATAGTAAGTAATAAATAAATATTTATTTTGAAAGAAAATATAATATTATATCATAAAAATGGTAGGCAAAAGAAATACAATTAATTTACTTTTTGATAAGTAAATTTATAAAAAACTTGAAGAAAATAACAAGCTTAATTTTTTTTATATGATTTTAATATAAAAAAATCACGAATCGAAATTTTTGATAGAAGTAAAATAACAAATCCATTCAAATTAAGTGGAAAATATTTTATATTATAAGTTTTTATAGGGAAAATGTTGACTGAAATTTATTTATAAAATTCAGAGTAGACAAAAATGTAACGTGAAGTTTAAGTTCTTTGTTCTATCACTATGCAAAATAATAGTTATATTCCAAAATAATAAAAAGTAATAATTCATCAACAATTATTGGTAAATACACTTAATAAGAGAAAATTCGTTATTTGATTTAGAATTTGAATTATAGGCTCCATTACACTAAAATCTTTACAATATTTGTGTTTAGCTTTTTTAATCATTTAATAGATTTTGCAAAGTGCTAAAAAATATTTCAAACATTAGCTAGTGTTAGAAATCATATAAATATAATGCTTGATTAAGTTAATACATACACTGAAAACCCTACTTAAATAAAAATACATGAATTACTTTTATGTGAATTACAATATTATATATAGTAAATACTTACTTGTTGTATCCTAATTATATGGTTGCTAATCATATCAAACGATAAAGTTTAAGAACATTTATTATCAATTAATCTACGCTAATATCATTTTTATATTGGTTGAGATTATTGATGCGCTATGCTGTGACATCTTGATTAATCTACCATTATGTTATTATATAATTGAATTGAATTAGTCTAAATTTATCACAAAAATTATGAAATTAGGATATTTAAGTTTTATTAGTAACTTTATTATTAGCTCCGTAACTTAACAATTACAAATAATTATTATTGATCAATTTGTAAAATATGGGGGACTTGGTAAAGGATTTAGCGAAAGTTGGAATTGAAAGACTAGGAAAAGGAGGCATCTATAATAAAGGCAAACATGAAGTTCTCTACGAGAAAGATATTCCTCTGAGCATCGACTCATTTGGATTTTAGAAAGATTATAAATACGGCCATGGTGACACAACCTAATTTCTTGCTGTTCTTGAGACATTAATGTCTAACTCTAGTACAGAAGTTTAACAAAAGGTGCAATTAGCAATCAAGATGGTATAATTAGGTCAAAAGTAATTCAAAGATTAAACAATTAGCTTCGACTTATACAATTGTAGAGGTGAACTAGAAATCTTCTTAATAGAGTATCAAACCTACAAATCCAATAAAAAAATGTGGTATTTAGTCAATTTTAAAGGCCCGCTCACGTTTTCACCAGCCAAAACTATTGTAGAAAATTAACAACAGATCGGTTATTTTTTTGATTTAGTTGAAAGAAATAAATAAACAAGATAAACATATGAGCACAAACTGAGTAGCACTCAAATGGAACAAATACACTCATTTATTGAGAATGAGCGAGTGAAATATAGCAAGGAAATGGCTTCTTTAATAAAGAAAAAAAAGGAAAAACATGCTAAAAGTAAAAAACATTAGACAAAGGAAAAAATAAAACTAAATAATATTACTTGTAAAATTATGGGATTTATTTAAATTAACTAAATTAAATTTAAAAAGAAAATGAAATGTATATTAAAATTAAGAATCAAATTATTAGAATTATGCTCATTTATATTCCGAGAAATTTCACTTAAGTAGTTTGATTGATAATAATTGACTTTTAAAACATTTTTTATTCAGGTTTTAATAGGGTTTATATGGTATTATATGGTATTATATGGTTAAAATGTAAAGTATATTAGTATTTAAATGCGGAGTTTGGGTCAGTATATGACAGTGATTTTATAGATCTGTTGTTTAAATTGCTTTTTTTATGTTATGATTTTAAAATGAATAACCCAAACTTATTTTTAATTTCACTACTATAGTAAAGCTTTATCAAAATCTTCTGTTACTTTAACGTCTCACAGTCTAATATCATTGAATTAAACAAATAGCATCTCAATTCTAATCCTAAGAGACCTTTAAAATACTAGCAGTATCACATCTATTCTCTTATTAATGATAAGACTATGAAATACTGGTCTTATCTCTCTCGCATAGAGGGAGGGCTATGATAATTCAAATCTCTGCTTAATCTATAGTTAGCATTTATAAAAGAATGGAATATCTTACAAGACAGTCAATCGTATTAGAGAATGATTGACTTTAATGTTCCATTTTGAAAGAATTATAAAGAATATATATTCGATTAAATGCAGAAAGCTTAAGAGCACAATATTAAGTTAATTCTCTCTTTTGAAGTTGTATTTAAATTCATTTAGCTTCATATCAAGGTCTTGGTATAAAAAGTACAGCAGCATAGAAGGTTATGATTTAAAGGTTAATGTTTAAAACTCATGTTACACTTGATGGAATAAGTGAAGATAGTGGCCTCGAGACCTATATTATTCACCCTCGTTCTATAAAGACTGAATAATATATTATGTTCTTACAATAACACAGAAACAAATACGCTGACTAAGAGATTATTCTGTTCATTGATAACTTATCTGTCCATAAAACTAAAGACTCAAGGAAGGAATACGAAAGATTAAACATACCATCTGTTTTTAATGTTCCTTACAGTCCTTATTTCAATAGAATTGAATTATATTGGGGGTTATTGAAAGGCCACTACATGAAACTACTACTTTATCACTTGATGCACGACTTAATGATTGATACAGTAGATTTTATTAAGAGTACTGCTAAGAGAGTCAGCGATGATAAAGCAAAAGTATGCGCAAGAGAAGGGAGATTTTGTGTTTATAAATAAGTCTTAGATTTAAACGAATGAATAAGTTTACATATTAAATTTGCCCGTAAAGGGATTTTGCTTCTCTTTCTTTTCTTCCTTTAGGCTTGCTTAGGCCCATATTTTTTCACTTTGTGCCAGCTCCTGCATCTATGTTTACCTTGTATTGCTTTTATATATTTTTGAAGAGCCTCTTACTCAATTCATGCTTTACTTAAGACTTTCTCTCTCTGTTTAATTTGCTGCGTTCTTTCATCAAGTATATAGCAGTGCCAGGTTTTTCTATAAAATAAGAAGACTAAGCTTACTAGAGATGAATGGATGCTTCTGCAGTTCCTATAGCCAGGTCTCGCTGATTTCTATTCCTTGCTTCTCTTTTTCTTCTGAAGAGATGCTGTAGCTTTTCTTATGAGCTTCTTATATAACTTCATTGAAGTACTCAGGTTCAGAGTTGCAAGAACACCAAAGAAGAAGTTTCTCTCTGGTAACTTATTAGAGAGTTGCAGCTTTGATGGAAGGTAGAGAGCAACATCTGGATCACTCATAGCATCATCTTAGAGATTTTTTACAGAAATTTCAGGGTTTTTAGGTATTTCTATCATCTTTATTTCATTAGTCTTAAATGCTTTTTTCTCTTTTTTTAGTAATATGAAAATATTAATTCCTGCTTCATGGCAAGAACAATCAAACTATAATAATTAAGATAGTTATGAAGGCAAGAATGAATCAGCTTAATTTTGACTTTCTTACCTGTATTCTGTTTTTATCTTAATTCCTCATTGATAAATTATAAAAGAAAGTATTTTTATAGATGAAATTTATTTTAAAAAATGAAGTATTAATATTGGAAATCCTTATTACAATTTCTATATAAGTTCTCTAGAGATTACAATCTTTTCATTAATACTTTTAGAAACTGATCTTGATTCCTCTATCTAAATTTGTCAATTAAAATAATATTGTAAGAATACATTCGAAATTGGGAAATCATTTATAATTAAATTATTATTATATCAATTTGAGGCAGTAAAGTTGGCCAATTTGAACGATCTTGGGCTCATTCGATAGAGAATTTAAAACAAGCTGGACTTTATTATTGACGGTACTATTTTATCTCATCCCTGGAGCGAGATAACTTGATTTTAATGTAAAGGGTATAATTTAATGAATTTAGAGCCATATAATAAAACTAAAGTTATCTCGCTCCAGGGATGAGATAAAATAGTACCGTCAATAATAAAGTCCAGCTTGTTTTAAATTCTCTATCGAATTAGCCCAAGATCGTTCAAATTGGCCAACTTTACTGCCTCAAATTGATATAATAATAATTTAATTATAAATAATTTCCTAATTTCGAATGTATTCTTACAATACTATAAAAACCATTCTGTACTACTTAAATTTTTTATTTATATAGTTATGACTTAATGGATGTCAACCTTGAGAGGATATGTGGAGAAGCATTAAGAATTGCAAATAAACCTAGTTACTTGACTAACCCCTATATGGTAACAACTTCCCCCTAAAATCAAAATACTAGAACATTAAACTATTGATTAATGAGTTTCAATCATCATTTTTGTGATTACCATAATATAATATGTTTTGATATTTTTTAATTAAAGTATGCTAAGTATAGCAATTCTCTTAGCAACTATATGTATGTGTTTTACATTATATTGCTGTAATCTCTGGAATTAAATGTTCTATCGCAAACTTAACTGTTTTTCTCTATTTTATTGATTTTACTATTTGAAAAAATTTAACATTTTACCAATTTTTAAAGTTATTACTAAATTTTCTTAATTTATTAATATTTAATTAATAAATTGAATCCCAACCTATTTCTTAATAAAACCCTTTAAAATTTAAGTTTTAGTTAATTCCTTTACAATCTGATGATAAAGCTTTGTATGCATTTGCTTCCTAAGCTTACATATGGATAAAATCTGAAAGTAAAAAGCTGAACCCCACTCCTTTTTTATGGCCATTATTTGAATTAAAAATATCTAAATTTTTATTTTTAATTTATTATTTCGCCAGTGAAAATTCTTAAATTTACTAAATATTAGAAAAGTTCAACTCACCTATTTTCTATCTGAAAAAATGTATTTGGGGAGTTTCCTGCTCTCGGGAAGTTTGCTACACTTTTTATATAATGTAAAATTATTAAATTTTGCATGAATTTTAAAATTGTATATTTTTTTAACACATTAAATATAAAGAGTATATTGAGGTATGATAGGAAGAGTAGTACTTGGAGTTAAGAAAACAACTAATGAGAACAATTGAAATCATCTCGAATACTTAAGAAATATATAAAGTGCATCAATTCCAGCCTAGCAAGGATTAGAGTTCTTAGATGAACTGGTATTCAGAACAAACGTGATAGTGCTTAGAATCACACTAATAGAGATATTGACAAATTGATTACTAAATTAATTAAAATTATAATAATGATAATAGTATGGAAGTTGGTTGATAGTAGTTCTTAAAATTAATTTTAAACAAATATTATTAAAAAATTAAGTGCAGGAAACCTCCTAAAAATTATTTTTCATAAATACTGAAGGAAACTCCCCAAAAATATTTTTAATTTTATCTGATTATAAACTACTTGAGGTCGTTTTTAAGTGCTATATTTTTAATAAATTTTCTAAGTTTGAGGATATTAATAGGTTCTATGTGCGTCAAATAATCTACGCCTTTAAATAATTACCTAATAGAGAACGTAAGTTTATATTTTCATGTACTCAAAACCCCAAAACCCCTGAAGTTGTTTGATTGAATGTTTGATTGATAAAAGTAGATTATTAAGCCCTAGGCAGGTTTTTTTTATGAGATTAATGTTAAAATATTAATAATTCAAGCGAGATTTTGAAAGGTTTAGGGTTTGTTCATGATAGTGTGTCTATAGACTTATATTTTTAATTGTGGAAGTGATGAATTTATTGATCAACTCAAAACTACACTTAATTATACATATATAACAAGGCTGCTCCATAAATAACTTGCTACTGTTAGGTATCACTGTCTATTAGCATTGAATCTGAAAAGATATTAACTTTCTTGTAAGTCTAAATACCTTTAATATTTTTTCAAAATCATATCGATTATTTTATAAATGATAAGAAACTTAAATACTGGGCTCATTTCTCTCTCACACAAAAAGCTACAATTTTTCAAATCTCTTCTTAATCTATAGTTAAAATTATAAAAACAATGGAATATATTACGAGACAGTCCATCGCAACGTTCCATTTTGAAAGTATAATTAAAAATATATAATCAAATTAAATGAGAAGAGCAACATAATATTAAGTTCATTCTCTCTGTTGAAGCTGTATTTTAGTTCATTTACTTTCATTTCAAGATATTGGTACAAAAGGAACAGTTACATAGAAGTTTATAGCTTAAAGTTTAAAAGGTTTGACACTCATGCTATAATTAGTGGAATAGATGAAGATATAATTATCGAGACTTATGTTATTTACCCTCGATCAATAAAGACTGAATAATACATAAAGTTCCAATAATAATTAGAAGATAAGTACGGAGATTAAGGGATTTTTTTGTTTGTAGATAATTTATTAGCCAATAAAAACTAAAGATCAAAAAGAGAATCGAAAGATTAAATCTAACATCTGTATTTAATGTTCTTTATAGTTTTAAATTCAATTGAATTGATTTATTTTAGGAAGATATTATAAAGTCATTTTAAGATAGAGTTTTTTTAACACTCATTGAAGCTCAAATAAATTACAATAAAAAAGGTACTATAGCAACTATCTATTTTTATCCAAAAGATTTTATAATAATTCATATAGTATTAAAACGAACAGGGGGGGTTCAGATTTCAGAGTTAAAACATATTGATCTAGTTTCACTTATACGGCAACAGCTTTCATTTGATAAGCGCTATTTGCTTCTTAATATTTTCTCTAACAGCAAAATATGATAAAGTATTGGCGAAAATCTATTTAATTTTAATGCTGTGGGGTTTCTTTATGATGATATGTCATGGTATATTCTGTAATATTGAACTACTGATGACATTAATATTCTATATTAACGCTATAATTCAGTGGGGACTTGCTTTCTGTTAAGTACTACTTTATAGCGAATAACTTTAAGGGTGAAAGTTATAATCCTCCAAAGAGCCTAAATGTTAGATATTTCATTATTCTTTAACTTTAATTTATGCAATTTTACTCGATAGATGTTTTACAAAAATGATTGTAGTAAATTGGTGAGTAATAAATTTGAATAACTATGATTCAAGGCTTTGCTTTATATTAAGTGCATATTGTTAATACTTATTACAAAATTAATTCTCATGTTTGGTGGAAACAAGTAAGCTCCTACAATTGGCGGCAATAGTAACGAGGATCTGCTCGAAGATCTCTCTCCCACAACCTTTGAAGATCAAGTGATAATTGAATCCTACTCGCAAATGCGGTAGATGTTAGAATAATAAGAAAAGCACATTAAGTCAAATTAATTGCATTAAGGGGTTTTGGGGTATGTATAATTACGTTGTGATTAGGCATATTGCAGGCTTTAAACATTAATTTATTCAATCGATTAAGTCTCTGTAAAACGAATTGGCTGAGGTCAGATTCAAGAAATCATAGCTTTAACAGCTGTGTACCCAAACTTAAACAGATTCTTCAATATAGGAGAATGATCCTGATTCTCAACAATTCAACGACAAATCACCCGATTCTTAAATTGAGGAGATTCAACAGCCGCCCCACAAAGATTACGATCCAGAGAATGAAAGTGTTAGTAAAAGTGACAGTAGTAGTATCGATGGCGGAGTCTATGAGTAAATTGCAGAGTTACAACTGGAACTTGATTAAATTAATTATCAAGTGCAACTTAACGAAACTAATGAACAGCGCCTAGTCAAGCACATCGAGATACTCAAGTAAACTATAGAGTAGCTCGAAAATTTGATTGAAATAGAGAGACAAGAGTATAAGCAATACTATGAGTAAGTGGAGAGTAAATTGTTACAAAAAGATAAGTAAATTGAGGAGCTCACTTTGGCGTTCTAATAATAGCATCCTTCATAGGACTATATTTATGCGAGGGACTTAGGATATTCCTATGATTTGTAATTTATATTTGATTGTTTTATATGTTCTTATGCCCTGGAACCCCCTTATTTATGTTAAAAATTTTCAATTAATTTTGTCGGATTTTAATTTGTATTTTTTGTATTATTAAACTGATGGTTGGGACAAAGAGAAAGACATTTACTTAAAACAGCTGAAAGAATAGTAAACTGAGCTCTAAGAAAACGAAGAGAAAATCTACTAAGACATTGAAGAGCAAGAACTTGAGAATGACCATGAAATGATTGACATTGACGAGGAACTTAGAAGAGACCAATTAAGTGAACTAGAATTAGATTTGGAGTAAACCAAAGAAAAGAACGCCGAATTACTTGTAGAAAACAGGCAACTCAAATCATTGATCGAAGATTTGAGAACTTAACTTGAATTCAAAGATCAAATTCACAACATCAAACAACAATAAATCCAGTAGCACAACTGGTGGCAGGAGTAGGAGTACCAGATCAGAGTGATTGATGAACTGGGAGACTCAATTAATAAGTTTAAGGAGGACAGTTCCATCTCCACTTTACTGACTTTCCCAGAGTATAGCTACAATTGCTATAATAAATACCAAATTGTCAAGTACGAAGGTAAAAGTGTGGACATGAAAGAATCATAAAAGAATTATGACATTCAACGAAAATAATTTGAAAAATAGATGCTTATAATGAATTAATTTCTTAACTAAAAATAATATATTTTTAAGAAATTTTGGCAACTCTCGATTTCGTTGAGATAATTATGTTTAATTTAAAATCTTTTTAAGGCATCATATTTATTAAAAAGTGTTATAACTACTATGGGTCATAAAAGATAACATAATAAATCCAAATTCTATCAGACATGATAATAACTATGAAGGAAATTTTATGAATTATAAATCTATGCATATTCATGTACTTTCAGAAATTTTATTTTGTTTATAGTATTGGAACAATTGATTCTTATTCTTAAATCATCTATTTTTAATTTTATTTATCTTAATTCTCTTTGGCTTAGCTTAACTAGAAGAGCATCTCAGAGGTTCAGACATAGAATATGAAAACCAAAGAATATTAGAGTATATTGAGAAGATCTAAAAAGAGTTCTATAATATGAAATTAGAGCAATACGAGGATAGACTCGATCAAGAAGAAGAGGGAGATGACGAAAATCCAGACTTCGAGCATGATTCCTCAGAAGACGAAGAAGAAATCTCTAAGAAAAACAATGTGGACTACTCTGATGATGAAGACGAGGAAGATGAAAGTGATTCTGATGAGTACTAAGACGAAGAAGATGATTCCAGCGAGGAAGAACAAGACTATGAAGATGTTGGAGAAAACGATAATGAGGAAGATTCTGATGAGGGTTTCAAGAGTGTAACTGATAACGACATCTGTGACTATGATAGCATTAAAGAATGCAAGAAATATAGAGAAGACTCTTAAATTGAATACGATTACTAACATAATTAAATCGATGAGGAGGAAGGAGACGAAGAAGAAGTTGAAGATGATTACATTAACACCTATGTATAACAAGAACAACAACACTTTGACTATCTCTTTCAGTAACAAAATCATCTCAGACAAAGAATGGAATAGCACATGAGACCTATAGCTTAAGAGATTCTCTCTGATGATGAAGATGAATCCAACCTCTAAGAAGTAAATCCAGAAGAAGAGAGACAGATAATAAACGATAATATTGCTAGAGATGAATCTAATTTAAGTAAAAAATCTGCCCATTATTATAATTCTTATATAAGTAATGTGAAGAAGCTCCCCAAAAGCATTGAAGAACTCTTAAACCAATATCAAGAAGAGAGAAAGCTCGAAAAAGAAAGAAATAGACCAGAAAACCTGCACATAATTGTTGGCAAATTGGATGAATCTCAGCAGGACATCACCTTCCCCCTATACACCAGATAGAATCAATATGTCTTTGATTAAGAATAAAAGAATAATACACTAAATCAAAGTGATTTGAACGAAGAAGAAGAGAGGGAAAAGATGTTGAATGAGGCAAGTCAAGCCATAGTAGATGAAATTATCTCAAAAATTGAGCAGGAAATCAGAGAGCAATTCAACTTCAAGAGATCCTTCGAGTAGAAGTTTGTTACAGAGGAGGAGGAAGTCAAGGAATCAATCGATAGAGATGTTGATGAATACATCCAAGGGCAGATTGAATTCTAAGAGAGAAGACAAAGCATTAAGAAGGTAGCTCAAATTGAAGTTTTAAGTGATGGAAATGAGGAAGATGAAGATTATGAGGAGGATAGTGATGACGATGAAGTGATCAACGATCTGATTGAAGATCAAATGCTCAGAGAACAAAAGATGCATCTCTGAACCATGTAAAGATATAAATAGCCAAGATGAACACTATTTATATATAAAACAAGAAATTGTTATAAAAGACCACGAATACTACTGGACTTTAAATAGATTTATACTTTATCATTAGTTTATAACTTATGATTACTTTTTGGACTAAATACACTTCAAATTATTTATAACTTCATTGGATTTGTCATACTAATATGCTGAATAAATCGGTAAATATTCTATTGCATGTAATAATCAGAATAATATTAAATTATATTATTAGGATATTTTGATTGACTTTCTGAAATGGACAAGTTAAAAAAGTTAGAACTACCCGAGATTAATGCCACTTTCAAAAAGCTATATGAATTCAAATAGATTGTTAGTATATTATCACATTATTTCATCTCCTTACTTTTCATTAAGCGTTCTAAATAATCACAATTTACATGCATAGAGTCCATTCCTAAAGGAAATAAGTAATTAATTAGATGAAGTGGAGTGATCCACAGAGAGAAAGATAAAAATAAGCATGCATCAGAGAAACAGGTCTTATGCTTTTGGCATGAGTGGTAAACATTAATAAACACTCACCACGAGAAATAACATAGCACACTAGATTGATTTCAGTAATAGTAGGAACTAAGGAATGTACAAACATAATTCAATTTTAAGTGGAAATTAAAGTGATTTAAAGGGGAAGTAATACAATTAAGGAGGAGGGGATTGATTGAATTAATTCAGTATTACACCTACAGTGAAATATGTCAACAATTAGTTTAATAGGGGTGGGAATAATTAATCTGTGAATTTAGATTCGCCTATACAATTGGTAAGTTAATTTTATGATTTTTAAGATAATGACTAAAGAATTTCTTTTGTATAGCGATTAACAAATAAGAGGTAAAATTCTCTTGACAAAAGCTTATTATATTTACTAAATATCTAATTGGGAAAATTTAGATTTCTAAAATTGTAATGAGCAATTAGTTTGAAAAAGTATGAATAAATTTTAGAAAAGTGCTTTTTTGTAACTTAAATAATCTTTGAAATTTTGAAATGTTATTCAAGCAGCTCACTTAAGAATGAACTTTTCAAAATTGAATGAAACTCTCATTGAGTTACACACAAAAATGATTCTAAATAACCATCCTAAGAATAGTAAATGGAATATCCAGTAGATTGTGGTGTTGGTATACCAAGGGAGTCCACTCAATAAATTCCAAAAAATAAGATTTTCTTATCAACAAAATATAAAGTTTTTACTACCGTTGATATTGTTGTGAACAAGCAATGATTCTTCGAAACCATCAATACTATTTCTTACATCGAAATCGTAATGAGTATCGTTAATTTTTTCTTATTTAAAGTCGTGCTCTTGGCAAGCTCTTGATTAGCTGGCTTGAGCGCTGTAATCAACAAACCCTTACAAAACAATATTTAAAATTTATAAAACTAAAGTTGAGTTTATTCAATCCAAAGTCTAATCTTGTTAGGTTGTGGTTTTTCATGTGAGAAATAGAATTGGAGTCAGGGGACTTGTCGAAATATTCAGCAAACCTTAATTCTCTCTAGAAAGAGCTAGATGTCACTCTCTCATATCTATGCTTGCCACTTCTGTGGCGCCATTCATAGTGATAATTTGAAAGCCAGAATGTGACTTTTGGAGCTTTTGACTTTTAATCAGCTATGAGTTCTGAAGCTTTTTAGCTTTGAATAATGGTTGTAATGAATCTGTAAGTTCTACACATTGCACCTTCAACTACATAAGCAATGTACAGAAGTATCAATAATATCCACAGGCCTACTCTATTTTTATCCTTGTAATTACCATTTTTGATATAATATGCTAAGCCAAAGACGCACAAGGCAAGAATAATATTTAAAGGCGCCCAATTATAGCAGTCAGGATTTTGGTCTGACTTGCTAACAAGGATATCTTCAAAGAATTCGACATCACCTCTAACACCCTTTTCATTAGTTGCATAGCCTCTTCCGTTTTTCTTATCATCTTTCCAGGTTGTTTGGATTTTAGCTCCACTAGGTAATGTAAGCACACCCTCTCCGTTTTTCATGTCATTGAGCCAGTTTCCTTCGTACTAAATACCATCTCTGGACTTTGAAAGACCAAATCCTTCTTTCTTTCCGTTGACCCAGTTGCCTTCATAGAAGCTACCATCTATGTAGGTAAGTCTACCTTTACCGTGTCTCTGTCCATTTGAGTTGGTTTCACCATTATACTAACTTCCAGACTCGTTGATCATCTTCATGATCCCAGCGTTAAGCTTTTGCATTAAGATTGGTTGAGGCTGGGTTCCTTCAGGAGGGACAAATTCGTAGCCTATAGTTGGTGCTGGCTCGTTGTAAGACTTCAAAATATAGTAATAAAATATTTAACATATTTGACTTAGTCTCATTTCCTCTGACTTTGGCGTCATCCTTAAGAGGAGCATCAGCCATCTCCAAATCATAGTATTCCTTTTGCTTAGACATATTTTGGTTTCTTATTAGGTTTAAGATTTATATATCTATTATAATTTTAAATATATTATGATTCATAGGGAGATAAAAATAATTAAATGAGCCTAATTCAAATTTAGATTCGACAGTTCCTAAGTCTTTACTTTTATAAAAGATTATATATAGTCAATTAATTACTTTCTATTCATCATCAATTTTAAAGTTAAGTATAAGAAACATAATATATTTTTTTTGGGACAAAAGCTATTAAGGTTTGGCTGAGTTGAATTAAACACCTACGGCCTATCAAAATACGATGAAGAACATAAACTTCTAATTTTAATGATAATAATATTTAACAGTTAATAATTTAGTTTTATTGGGAAGCAGAAATAAACTAAATAATTCCTTTATTTCAAATCATTATAGTAACACAAATACACAGCTCAATAGACAAGCTTACTAGCTTTTGAAACAATAAAAACACTAGCTATTCTCAATTATATATACAAATCATTACTTTTCTTATCATAAATTATACTCAACCCCTTTATATATTATCTGAAATGATAACTCCATTATGTTTATTGATGATTCTTAGACCGACAGCAAGCCCTAAATCAAATCTTGAAGCAAAACGAATCACAGTTAGATAAAGTACCAGACACCATTGCAAACCCCCACTTGAAGGATTAATTCATAAAAGTGAGGAAAAACGTGATGAGTCGCATAATATCCAATGAAATTTATGATAAAACTCTCAGTGAGTGGAAGCTTCCCAAGTTAAGAAAGATGGCAACCAAGAGAATGCAGGAAGAAGAGTTAAAGGAAAAGGAGAGACAAATAGAGAGCAGGAGCAAGAAAGAGAGACAATAATTGGGAAGAGAGTAAATTGATAGATCCAGGATTAACAGTGAGGATATTGATTTTGATATAAATGATGAAGAGAATAGAGAAAATGATTGATTTAATTTTATAAATTATTATAAATATTTATAATTGATATTTGATTAATCAAACAAGATGTAGATAATTTAATCATACATTAGTAATTCAAAATAATTATATAAATATTATCATCTAGATGGCTTCGAGGAAAAATAGAAAGATTTTATCTTTATAAAAAGCTAAATTATCAACTTCACTTAAATATTGCAATTAAGAAATTAAATTTTAAAACTAATGGGAAATCCTTATCTCTCCTTCATTAGCAAATTGTATAATTATTCTTGATACTCTTTTTAAATTTGATTAAATCACTTATATAATAAAATAATTGCCAATTAATATTCTAAAATTTACCATTTATATTTTCAATTAAAAATCACTAACATTATTTGATTTATTCATTATTATCCTTAAATAATACATTTAAATGAATAAAACTATTGAGAAGAACCATTCAAATTTTAATGAGAAATTCTATATAATTATAAGATAAATATGCTAAATTATTTTACTCAAATTTGAACTTTAGTGGCAGCAAACAAATAATGAGTAAAAACCTAATGTGAACATATAAATAAACTGAAAAATTAATACAAATAAAAATCATGAATTTATAATTAAATTCACTTGTATAACTTATTCTGAATAATATTTTAGTAAATTAAATAAATAAGTTTGATTGAAGAAAATTCTGTAAGTATATTAGTTATAATTAATATCTTTTAATATGAAAAATACAAATATTATCTGTCTATTCTTGTTGTATTATTATTAGCTAAGAAACTTTAATTTGAAATTGTTTCGCAGCTCACTTTACAATATATTTTTCAAATTTATATGAAACTCTTATTGTCTTTCTTACAAAAATTATTCTAAATAGCCATCCTAGAAAGAGTAAATGGAATAGCCAGTATATCTTGGTATTAGAGTACCAAGGGAGACCACTCATTAAATAAAAAATAATGAAATATTTTAAACAAATTTTTTAATGACTACTACCATAATGTGCCAGCATGGAATCTTTGAAACCCTCAATAGAATTTCGTATATTAAATTCAGAAAAACTATCTCTCATGTTTTTTTATTTAAAGTCTTTTACTTATTTATCTTTAGACCAAGTGGCTATAGCACTATAGCTAATAAACTCTTTGATATACAACAAATATTAGAAATGAAGCCTAAATTTAATGAGTTTATTTAATTCAAAGTCTAATCAGATTAATTTATGTGTTTTCAATTCTGATATAATACTAATATCAGGTGACTTGTCTATGTGTTCTTCATATTTTAACTCTTGAAAAAATCTACTAGATGTTACTAGATCATATCTGGTACCTCCACGCCATTGGTAATGCTAGTTTAAAAGGGAGAACATGATTTTTGGAGGCCTAGATTTCTAATCAGTGATGTGTTAAGAAACTGTTTAATTTTTAACAATAGTCTTGATAAATTTGTAGGTTTTGCAACATACACCCTCAACAATGTAAATTACGCAAAGAATTACGAATAAAATTTATCAGTTAAGCTTTGACCTTTCATTATAATTACCAAATCTGTTTTAGTATCCCAAGGTAAATTATGCTAAATGCAAGAATTAAACTAATTGGCGCCCAATTATAACAATCTGGGTTTTAGTCTGACTTCTTTACAATATTATCTTCAAAGAATTCAACCTTCTTTTTTATACCAGTCTTCGTGATAGCAAATCCTGTTCCGTTTTTCTTATTGTTTTTCCAGGTAGTATGAATTTTAGTTCGACTTGGTAGAGTCAAAACACCCTCTCCGTTTTTCATGTTATTAGACCAATTACCCTCGTATGTTACACCTTTACTAGTTACTTCAATTCCTTAACCTTCCTTTTTACCATTAGCCCAAGATCCTTCGTAATAACTTACATCTATGTTCGTAAGTCTACCTTTACCGTGTCTTTGTCCATTCAAGTTTGTCTCACCTTTCGAAATCCCTAAAACCCCTTATTGAGTTTTAAATTTATTTTTATTGATATGGGTAACTTTTGGGGTTAAAGTTTATTAAGGTTATAAAGCTACTATATTATGCTGGTTTTAATAAAATTATGAATTTTTTAGGAGAACCTTTTTGCATATACTTTATAGTTTAATGGATATGAATTTAACATAAACAATCATTTTGAGAAACTTAAAATTTCATTTATTGATAGTTTTATGATATTTTAGAATAAGCAACTGAAAATATTAGTTTAATTATTATATTCTTTTACTTTATACTATGACAATATTTTTTAAGAATTTATTACAAACAGTAATAATAATTTAAATTATAATTAAAATTAACATTAAAAATATTTGATATATTTTTAAGAAAATAATTAATTTATTTATCTCATTTCTTTGAATTAAATTGAACAAAACTGTGTTTAGAACTTAAAAATATTCTATTTCCAAAATCACTAGTAGATAAATAAAATATTAAATATAGATATCTTTTAGACTGGTCAATTAAATTTTCTATTATGTTTAATGATATTAAATTTTTAATCAAACTTTAGATAATGATTTAAACTTTTTACAGTAAGATTATATCACACAATAATCAATAAATAAATCATGATAAATTAGGAGACATTAAAAACCATATTAAAAGCACCTAAATTTAAAGTTAGTCACACTCTAAATAAAATAAAGATTTATTTAACTTGAAGCGTCTCATTTAAATAAATACTATGAGGAAATTTTAAAAATTAAGGACTTCAATTTAAATAAATTATAGAAATATAATCCCTTTGATAAAAATATACAAAATATTTGAACAAATGAAGATCATATATATATTTTCATAAAGAATGATTATTAAGAATTCAGAGCAGTACACGATGAAGTAAACAGAATAACAGACATAAAAACAAAAAACTTTGAAACAAATTACAATTACCCACCTAAACTCCAAAAATTACCCATTCTAATAAAAAATACATTTAAACACATGAAGGGATATTAGTAATTTGATTATATAAACTGCCAATCTCATTTCTCATTATTTTCTTTAGTTCTTCATCAATTAATTCTTGTTCGTAT